>JANTPZ010154756.1:0-11069 GCA_025593235.1 Vachellia pachyceras
AGTTTAAAACCTCCCTTCCCCTGCCTCAACCTCCCTACCCTCGCTTGAAACAAACAAGGCTTAAAAGTACATCGTTGAAGACAATCGCATCACTAAACTTTTCTGAAAACATTTCTTACAAACCTAAACAAAGACAAACGCATTTGAACAGCAACTTGCATAGAGATTATTTCACTATTTGACACATTCTAGAAACAAAAGAAAAAATTTACTTGCAAATAACTTCCTCAAATTTTCTAGACAAAATAGAATAGTTAGATTATGAACATGATTGCTGCAGAGTAGTAACCTAATTAATTATTGTCAGGAGAAAAATGCTAGAAGGTGATTATATAAAAATATGAGAAATGCATCAGTTACTCACTTCATGATCCTCCTCCTCGGCGCATTGAATCTCAGCATCAAGACTCGAAGAAGATTTTCATCGGCGCTCGTCTTTGCAGTAAAGGAATTTGCCAAGCGCACAGAGGGTAGCAGGATTCTTTCAATGAGACGATGATTGAGTCCAGCCGTACGAACAGCAGAGGCAGCGTAGTCGAAGGTTCTAGGAGAAGTCATGGTGCGAAATGCTAGAGGCAATACCGATGAGGAGGCGCGGCGGAGCATGGAGTACATGGCCATTTCCGAGTCGAAGAGGGTTCTTGCGGAGGAGGACAAAGGCGCAAGGGTTTTAGCGCGACTGAGTCAGGGTTTTAGGGGTACTGTGTTCCTGACTTTTGGCTTATAAGCTCCATTCATCACGTGACACCCACGTGAATGACCCGTTTATGCTTGTTGCTGTTATTTACCCTGTTACGTTTGTTTTTTTTTTTTTTGCCAACACCCTGTTACGTTTGTTACTAGCATGATTGCATCAACAATACATAATCATTTTTATTTTAGAAAAATTTATTGGGAGGTTCCAAATAAGGAATTTATTTAATGAATGGTCTCAATTTTTAAAATATTTATTAAAAGGTCCCATTGACAACATGAGGTGTTGTCAATACAGCGTATGATGTTGTCAATGCATAGGACCTCATGTTGTCAATGGGATATTTTGATAAATATTTTCAAAATTGGGACCATTCATTAAATAAGTTCCTTATTTGAGACCTCCCAATAAATTTCCCTTTATTTTTAATAGCCAACATAAAGTTCATTTTACAAACTAACTCAGTAGATTCCAAATCATGTTAGAAAAGTATCATCTAAAGCTAATTTAAATATACACATTAGTTATGCTATTACAATGGCTGTGAGAAAATTTGGATGCTTGGATTGAATTATAGAGATGAATTGAGATATATCAACCATTACATTATGATTTGTTAATAGTATTGAAATAAAGGCGGCTTGAAGATGTTAGGCCAAAACCATGCTTCTCTTGCTAAGTTAACTTTTCACCTTGTAAGCAAGCCTCACTATCTCTGGGTGCAAATTATGAAGGCTACATTGCCTCGCACACTTGGAGAAGTAAAGCTAAGGTCTGGTTTCAAACGAGCTTGAACTTCGTATGAGAGATTGATTGGAGATGGTCAGACCATCAGATTCTGGAGTTATTCCTGGGTAGGGGACATGGGACCCCTCAAACACCTCACCTTTGCTGATGTTTCTGATAATGATCTTAACAAGCCACTCTGTTGGCTTATGGATGAATCAGAGCACTGGGAATGGGCCGAGTTCCATCATTTACTCCTGATGGGAAAAACCTTCAAGTTGCTGCCACTGACCTTCTCTTGCCACGAATGAAGCTGATTCCTGTATTTGGAATCAAACTTTCTCTCGGACTTCAGTGACTTCAGCCTATCAGGAAGCGCATGAACTCTCCTGGCCTCAGCAAGATAAGAAATGGACTTGGGTGTGGAAAATGGTCAGGTCTTCAACGTATCCGATGTTTTCTTTGGTTAGCCATGAAAAACCGCCTTCTTACTAACGCTGACCGCTCCAGGAGATGCATGACAACAAACAGTGAATGTGAACTTCGTCACTCAGCAACGGAAGACCTTAATCACGTCTTCCATCGCTGTAAGATTGCCCATCAATGTTGGTTAAGAATTCTTCCTCAGCGATAAGGCCAAGCTTTCTTTAGCTTGCCCTTCCCTGAATGGCTAGCAAGGAATCTCAATCCCAGGCATAGTAACACCCAGTGGCAGCTCCTGTTTGGCACTTTTTGCTGGAAGCTTTGGGACAATAGGAATAAATGCTTATTCATGAATGTATCCTTATCTTCGGGGAACCTTGTCCTTTCAGTTTACTCTCTTGTTCATCACATGTCACAAGCTGCTGATCTCCTTAGATCCACAGATATAGCAGCCTAGCTTGGTTAAGCTCTTGTTACCTCTGTGAATTTTGTTATTAATACATTCTCTTTCACTCAAAAATAGTATTGAAATAAAGATTTTTACTTATTTATTTTTTTGAAAAAAATTGCCACTTTTCCTTTCTTTAATTGAAGCTCAGTTGGAAAAACTCAATTTGTTGTGAGAGGTATAATCATTTTTTTCATTTCAAATTTTATCTGAAAATTCGTAATAATACATAAAAATGATGTCCATGTTCTATCATTTATGAGTAGTGTAACTTTTTCTTTAGAAGTTTTAACATGAAATTGGGATCAAATATCAATGTTAGTATCGATATATTGGTATTATTATTTATATGAATTATAAAAAATATATAAAAAGTTACATTTTTGGCCATAAGAATTGGAACTATTATTAGTATATTTGGTCTAAGTAGTGAGCCCATCTAGGGTGTAATGTTGGGACGCTAAAGGCATGAAAAGATGTAAAATTGAATTTTTTTTTTCAGTTAAAAGCATATTATCCTTTTATTGGGAGCAACAGTGTTTGAAACATATCGAATACTTAAAGTAAAAATATTTTCCGAAATTTAAACATTAATTTATCACATTACGAGGTATTATCCATTTCCGCTAATCTCAACCCTGTGTTGGTTTACAAACTATTTAACATCATTGCTTGACCTCAAAATTAGTGCAGCTTGTTTCAATGGCTTCTGTATTCTCGTGTGGGCACATTATTAAAGAGACATTTATATTTTCCTTTTTTTTTTGCCGAAGACATTTATATTTTCCTATTCAAAGTTAACAAATTACAATGTGATTAACTTTTGTTGCTTTGTGATTAGATAATCTCTCTATGCATATATTGGTTCTGTTTGTTTTGCCGTTTACACAACGGGTGCGCTTACCGAGACACTTTTCCTCTCACATAAACTGCCTCGGAATCTGTGTCCGTTTTCCCAACGGGCTATCCAAACGGAGCCAATGGATATTAATAATTTATAAGGAAATGCAGTATTCAAGTGTTATATAGTTCATATTAGGCTTGAGACAATTGTCAGGAGACACATTGGCCCTATTTGTATTAGCATTGGAGAACTACGTTAATATAAGTTAAGACAAAACTAATTTTACATACTTACCTCGTAAACTATAAATTACGTTGAAAAAGTAATTTTCTTGCCAATCAAAATGAGCATAACGTAGTCTTTCAATAAACCATGCAGTAATTGAAACTTGAAAGAGTAACCACATTAGTTATCCGGTAACACAAACAGAAAAACTGTTGCAGCCAAGGATCAAAAATATTCAAGGACAGGTTTTGCTGACAAATTGAACAGAGTCAACAAATCTCCACTTTCCCAGAAGCCCACTCCTACACACTCTAAAGGCCAAAACATGCTTCACTCTTATTCCTTCGACTTCTCCAATTGGCCACTCAGCCTCCTGCTCAGATTTCACCATCCCATAATTCCTCAAGAGATCTGTAGACTCCATAAGTTTCATGGACAAATGAAGTACCCCTGATTAATCTTGCCTGCAACATTTGAACCACTGTCACGATAATACGACTTTATATACCATACTTGTTTGTTATCACTTTCACATGAATTATTATGAGTTTATGTCTTGAAATAGCAAAAGGAGTGAGGATAAACATAACAAATTAACCTGTGGAATCTCAGAAAATTTCTCAAGCAAGTCCTCAGGTATAGACCAGTCAAAAACATCAAAGTTCTCTTTTATCCTTGCTTCATTTGTACTCTTGGGAAGGATGCTATGACCCATTTGGAGTCCCCAGCGAAGAGCTACCTGTGCAGGAGTCTTGCCTACTCTCTCCGCAACCATATTCAAAATCGGATGCTTCAGAACATCACTCTGAAGCCAGGTTGTCCCGGGAGAACCTAATGGTGAATATCCCTAGCCATATGCAATTTGAAACTCAGTTTAAGGAATAAAACTAGTTTTTAAGGCCAACTTGCCAACTCATAAAAAATTTAACATAAATAACATCCACTTCTCAGGAAGATTTATAGGCGGCAATTCAAAAGTAGTGATCTTACAGAGAGGTGTACACCCTTGGACTTGCAGAAAGCCCGCAACTTGTCTTGCTGCCACGAAGGATGGCACTCTACTTGGTTGACAGCAGGAGCTATGCGTGCTACCTCCAGCAAGTCCCCCAGCTTCTTGGTTGAGAAATTGCTTACACCTATAGCTCGAGCCTTGCCAGAGTCGTAGAGTTCTTCCATTGCCTTCCATGTGCTAGGCATGTTTGGAGGCACAAGATTTTCAGGACTAAAGCCCACAGATCCCTTCTTCATGGAAGCTGGCCAGTGGATCTTAAAAGGCAAAATTATCAATTTATGATTGATTATATCACAAATCAGCAATCTATATTACTTATTGGAATAAAGTATGCTAAATGCATGGCAGACGATCTCATAAAATAATCATGTCTAACAAAACATGCTGCATAGAACCAGCTTTGGTGATGTTTTGTAATACTTTGATGTTAAAAGAAGGAAAAGGGGAGAGGAGGGGGGACTCCTTTGTGCATAACTCATTTTCGCAACATTGTGAAATCTACATAACAAACTGTGGTTACAGCAGATAAAGATAAGTTCGTTTGCAAATTTGAAACAACATTAAATCTAGGAAAAATAATAATCATGGATAACCTAGAGAATAATAGGTACTCTGATCAAGTGATACTACTTACAAGGTATAAATCCACATAATCAAGCTGCAAATCTCTCAAAGTTCTGTCCAATGCTTTTGGCACATCTTCTGGATCGTGATCAGTATTCCTGTAAATCATCATAATTTCAGCCGTGAGCAATCCTTTGTTCTAGACAGGGTTAAATTCTCACAATAGCCATGATTTTACTTGCATCACATTGGCATGAAGGGTGAAACCAAATGAAATTTAATCAAAAACTAGAACAGACCAGAGTTTAGAGGTAATCCACAAATCCTCACGTTTCACTACACCTTCTTCAAACAGCTTCTTCAGTACTGAGCCAATCTGCAGGGGCAAGATTGAATCATTTGCAGTTGAACCATGACACGAGAGTTTGCAGAACTATGGCTTTACATCAATTCTTATAATTACCTCCTTTTCGTTACCATATATCTGAGCACAATCAATGTGCCGGTAACCAGCCTGTAATTTCAAAACAAAGCTATTTAGTTGAGTGCAAAAGAGAATTGTGTACACAGTCACTCAGTCATCATTTTCTTTCATTTTTAAGATCATATTCATCGCACACCCTCGAAAACACACACACACACAAGTTGTATTGTTCTTTTATAAAATAAAAAAAATTAATGCACAAATAGATGCTATCAACCTGCTTTATCCCTTAGGCCATGGAGGAAAACTATATCTATCAGCAATTTTTCAATCCAACCCCTTTTCTAATCTTCAGTCTCGTAATTTTTCACACATTGAGACATCCTCATTACAAGTTAGAAATGAAAATATTACAAGCAGAAAAAACTATCAACTGACAATCTGCTGAACCCTCTGAATAACATCACTGATTGCACAGTCTAATTCCCTATCGGCGAAGTAAACACAAATGAGCAAAGCCCAACACCTCAAATTTCACGCATTCAACCATTCGAAAGCTTTTAAAAACAAGGGAATAATAGTACGATATTGAGAGCAGAAAGCATGAAGAAGTGAAAATGGACCTTGATGGCAGCAGCAACGGCGTTGCCAACGAGTCCGGGAGAAGACTGCCATGTTCCCAGGCCAACAGAAGGGATCTGAGCTCCATTGTTCAATGGAAAGAAACGAATTGCGTTGCTCGCCATTGTTTGCGTCTCTATCCAAACAGAGGATGAATGAAAGCAGACAAGGAAAATATGAGGAGGAAGAGCGGTTTCAGTGAAGGGAGCCAAAAGTTACACGAAAGGTCGAAACTCGAAAGCGATGGGGTTGGTATTAGGGTAAGCTTTTTCGCCTACCTTATTTTTTTTTAAATTGAAATACTCTCGTTTCTAAATTGAGATAATCTCGTTGACACGATTTACATGAAAACATTTTTATACTGCTTTCTTAAAATAGACAGGTGAAAAGATGCCGAATGATGTCATGATGATGAATGGAAAAATTTATCTTAGGTTATATGAAAACCTCTCGACACCGCTTTCTTAAAATAGAAAGGTCAAAAGATGTTTGGGGGTGGTGATGAATGGGAAAATCACCCAGGTTCCAAGTAAGAAATTTTATTGTTAGAAAAGTTCCATGGCAGGTTTACATAATTCTGAAGTACCTGGGTGGCTTAATTGGCCTTATTGATCGAAAGGAAAAGGAGGTTTGAAGATTTCTTTACGTACCAGAGGTTAATGTAAACAATTTTAAAGAATGAAGAAATTATATCTATTACGATAATCTCTTGTTTAGATACAGCGCTAATCCATAATCATTCATTTTTTAGAATTCTTGACATGTGAGATTTAAGTTACCCTTCCCTTTTATGTTGAGGATTATACATCCTACACTAAAACCATTATATTGTGATTCTTTAAATCAATATTGAATCACCAAATAACTAAGTGATTAACATTAATCATATTAACTAACCCATCTTTCTAACATCCTCGTTCAAGCTCACTCCCATTATCTCTAGGTGTTCAACTCCCTCACATAGCTATAAAGTAAGTTAATCCATAAATTTTTTATTCACAAAAAATAAAGGGCGACTTCTCTTCTTTGGAAAGCTAATACACAGATTTTTTCGTAATACTCTTCTCAATAATGAATAGTTCCCTGTGTCATAACTGAGTCCCTTCCACCATTGTTTCTCCTCTGATCACCTTTAGCTTCTCGCTGGACAATTCTACAGGGCGAAGACTTTGGAGTTTTGGACATTAATAAAGTCCCATTTTCTCTAAACTTCTCCCAATAAGCACTACATTTAGAACGCTAGCCAGTTCAGGTACAAAGAGAGGCGACGACTTTCTCAATCTTGAGAGTAAGAAATCTGCTGTCGATCGGGAGGATGCAAGCCTTATTATGCTGCTCACTTTGGGACGGTCTAGTCTTCAACTATGAGCTCTTGATTCTTCTGTTTCTTCTTCATCACTTTGGATTCTCAGATTCTGAACAATTCCCCTCAAGAACTCCAAATAGTACTGGTGCTCGGAACACATCAAGATAGGCTAACTAGAGATTCAACACATTGTAAAGAGAAAGAAAGAGGCAGATAAAAGTTTTGTGAAGGACTGATCTCGCCCTCCAAAACCTCTGGTGACTAATTCTTGGTTTAAAATATCGAATAAGAAGAGGCATTGCATCTGAAATTGGGCTTAAATTCCAACCCCCTCCTTCACTGTTATTTGCCACTTTCAAAGACTTGAAAGATTCATGAGGGGCACTCTAAAAACATACGCTTACCAGGAAAACTATCAATCCAAGGGTCCTTACAAATTTGAGTATTAATACCATTTCCAATAGTAATAGATACATTATCAAACAAAATTTCTCTCCAGACCAAAATGCTAAAACATAACCAAGATGCAACTTTCCCGTTTTTGCTTTAAAGAAATAACATTTAGGGAAATATCGAGTCTTTAGAACTCTAACCCATAGCTCATCATGATTAAGTAAGATGCGCCACACTAATTTGGCTAACAAAGCCAAATTAAAAGGCATTAAAATCTTTAAAGCCCATCCCCTATCCAATTTATATCTCTTTAAAAACAAGAAACGACAGAGAATTTATTTTTCCACAACCTTGGATAAAGTGGGATAGCATTCACCACAACCTTAATCAGAACCTGATGACCTACATCCATTGGCGGATCTAGGTAAAGTTGAAGGGGTGCAGCCGCATCCCTTGACTTCCAGAAAATTAGGTATATATTAGTACTATGCGATTTATTTTGTATCCACTCATTTGTTAATTTTGAACCCATTAAATCTTTGTTTAAATTTTTCTCAAAAGATATTAAGAATATGTCACACATATCTTCTCAAAAAATAGTTTGCACCCCCTGAGTCAATATCCTGGATCCGCCACTGCCTACATCTGAAAGAAATTTATTTTTCCACCCCTAGTCCTCCTTTGGACTTTGTCAAGGACAAATTTTAAGGCTTGTGATTTCGACATCCCCCAAGAAATTGTCAGGCCAAAATAACTAGGTGGAATGTCAACAAGAGGAATATAGAAAATGTGACCAATCTCTTCTTTCAAAAGATCAGTGGTGTTAGGCCAAAAAAAATAAATGCAAATATATTTTACAATTATATTCAAAACACTGCTAGGTATAAATGTTGATGCCTCTCTTAATGATAGTTCAAATTTTGATTTATCATATTGTAATAAATAAATCGAGACGAAACTCATCTTTCATATTTACAGCAGCTTATGTAAAATTACTTTTCCAATTGATTCCCAAAAAGTCACAGTACCCTAAGTATCAATAAGGTTTAATCTGTCACATGTAGTCACAGTAAGTTTATCACAATATCATTGTTCTAGACAGAATTGCCACTAAACTAGCTGATTTCCTTTTCGGCTCCAGCCTCTTCCCTCTACTAGGGTTTGTCCTTCCCTCTTTCTAGGGTTTGTTTCTCGGGGTGTCGAGTTGCAACGTGAAGGCTAGCGAGCTTCGATCTCTTCCTCGCCGTTGGAGGATCTTCCTTTTTTCTTTTGTTGAGCTTCTAGATTGTGGCTCTATGGTGGGATTTTGGGAGGTTAGGTGTTCAAAGTGGCAGCAAGAAAAGCGATGGAGGCCGGAGTCGGTTAGACGCTGGTAGTTTCTGGTCTGGCGGGCCAATTTCTGATAGCGACCTCCAGTGGGTGCCGCCAGGGTCGTGGGAGGCAATAATCAGTGAGACACACCTAGGACGATTAACGACTCTTTCTTTCGTTGTCTACAACGAAACGGTGGAGATCCATGGCTTATATTCCTTATGCCGAAAGTCTTTTTCTAATCTCCAGTGCCACCTTAGCATCAGAGTTTGGAGGAAATGCAGAAACACTGGCTCCGTGTATACCCTTGCTGATATGTGGCCCAATAGTTCCCCTGCCATAGCTAATAGGTCTGTGGGTTCCAACGAGTTTGCAGCTGAAGAAGCGGCTTGTGGCTTAGGGGGTTGCGGGGCACAAGTTTTATTTGCTTTGTTTCTGTAGATCTCCTCTGAGTTCCAACGCCATCTCAGCAATTGGGCGTGCAGGAGCTGCGGAAACAATGGCTTATGGGCCAATAGCATTACTATATTAATTCTGCCATTTTTCGTTGCCTTCTCTGCATCAGATCCCATGTCTGGAGCTTTGGAGGAGATTGCAGCTGATGACGCCGGGTTTGTCTCAGGGGGTGGTAGGGGAAATGGAGAGGCACAGTCTCAGGTTCCAATTGTTTATTGTTATGCTCTGTATTGGAATTCTGATGGAAATTTAGTGTTTCAATTTGCTGGAAGTATAGGAATTGTGAAAGTATAGTAGGGGATTTTAAAGAAGAGGGTTTTGAACATGGGGGACTCTGAGTTTTATTGCCCGTTTAGTGTGATCGGGAGTAATTACAATCTGTTTAGTGCATGTATTAATCTAAGGAATATCATACTTGTTGTCATTGAGCTGGTTGTTTTGGTGTGGAATGGGGTTAGGCTTAAAGGGAATGAAATGGAAGTTTTAAGTGCAAAAATTATGGCCGCTGAATATGTTGATTGGAATTCCGGTTGGTTTGAGGTTTCTATCCCTTGGTTAATGGCTCAAGTGTTTGTGGTAAGTGTTTCAAAGGCATGGCTGTATGGTGGCAAAAGTAAGATCATTATCTTGAGTCTGTTCAGTAAGGCTATATATGATGTTCATCGAGGGCTTTACTTGTGCTTGTTCAGTGTGATTGGATACACTGTTCTCATTCTGGCCACGCCTGTTCAGTGTGTATGGAATCACTGTTCATTTTTGGACTGGGATGATGTTTCTACCATCTACTATGAGGATGAGAGCTCCTTGCTATCTTTTGCTTTGATCAATGTTGTCCTTGAGGTTCTTCCATCAAGGATTTTAGTCAGGAACCATCTCTTAGTATGGATTCCCTTGGAAGCATATTTGGCATTCGGTAGGTTTGTCAAAGCTTCATTGAATCACTCTTACCTGTTTAATCGGGTTCTTCGAGCTCCTTCGCAGACAAAGGTTTCCTTCGTTGGTGGCCTCAGAGTCTGTTCCTTTTGCTTTGTTATGTTTCTGAATGTTTTGTATTTTCTTGTGTTGTTCTGGACTGTGTCTGGTTTATTTCCTTTAGCTTTGGTGTTGTGTGTATTGGTTCTTATGACTCTTTGTATGCTTGGTTTGGTTTCAATATGAAGCTGTTTTGATTTGGCCAAAAAAAAAAGACAGAATTGCCACTAGATAGAAAAAAAACAGTAACCTCACTTGTCTAGAAAACAAACATTAGCGGCCCTTGATAATATTCTTCAACTATGCCTTCTGACTGCCATTTCTCAGTGCTTTATGTCACGGGCTTGATGATTTACTTGATGAAGCACCGTGCGGCCTAGCAAGATTCGCTCAAACCTTTGCTCAGAACTTGCTAGTAAGCCTACAAGTGTAAGACTTAGCTCGTGAGAACTAAGGAAAGACTTAGAGAGAACTTGAGAGATGGAAGCTTGGGAGAATGCTTGTATATTGCACAATTGCTTGATTACAAATGAAGAGGGGTAGGGTATTTATAGGCAAACTCCCACCTCCTTACTATTCCCACCTCCTTAACGGACGGTGGAGATTGATTCGATCTAACGGCCTAGATTTGTCTTCCAGAACTCTCTCCT
>JANTPZ010154758.1:0-13166 GCA_025593235.1 Vachellia pachyceras
TAAATCATCGATAACGTAGCAATGTTAAGCGAATCCGATGATAAATGCACCATATTTGATTTATGATATATTGATACATTAGATATTGGCGTGAGTTTGGATCAGAGCCTTTAAATTCTGCTTTCGTTTTTCACCCCCCGTTCCAAGATAAATCATCGATAACGTAGCAATGTTAAGCGAATCCGATGATAAATGCACCATATTTGATTTATGATATATTGATACATTAGATATTGGCGTGAGTTTGGATCAGAGCCTTTAAATTCTGCTTTCGTTTTTCACCCCCCGTTCCAAGATAAATCATCGATAACGTAGCAATGTTAAGCGAATCCGATGATAAATGCACCATATTTGATTTATGATATATTGATACATTAGATATTGGCGTGAGTTTGGATCAGAGCCTTTAAATTCTGCTTTCGTTTTTCACCCCCCGTTCCAAGATAAATCATCGATAACGTAGCAATGTTAAGCGAATCCGATGATAAATGCACCATATTTGATTTATGATATATTGATACATTAGATATTGGCGTGAGTTTGGATCAGAGCCTTTAAATTCTGCTTTCGTTTTTCACCCCCCGTTCCAAGATAAATCATCGATAACGTAGCAATGTTAAGCGAATCCGATGATAAATGCACCATATTTGATTTATGATATATTGATACCTACCCCAGTTAACTTGCTTTCAATCCCCTACCCAAAAAAAAAAAAATTGCACCATCTCTGATTGTCATTTGCTCTCCCCCTTGAGAGTTTTGTTCTACCGAAATCCATTGCTTCCTGTATGTTGCGATTAGATAAATTAAATTGAAATGATACGTAAAGTTTCACACTTCTAAGGATCATACAGGAAGGAACCGTTGTTAGCTTGCATATCGCCTCAATTATTATGTTTTCGGGGGATGTTATTTTCCTATACGCGGGTTTGTGGTGTGTACGATTTGTGTATCTGTTGTTGGTATGGTACTTCTAAACACAGACGGCTGACTCGTGTTTGTAATTTGACTTGATGCACCAGAAAGATGGCATCCCATATTTTTGGATACCCTCGCATGGGTCCCAAGAGAGAGCTCAAGTTTGCTCTAGAATCATTCTGGGATGGGAAGAGTAGTGCCGATGACCTGAAAAAGGTGGCTACAGATCTCAGGGCATCAATCTGGAAGCAGATGGCTGAGGTCGGCATCAAGTACATCCCCAGCAATACCTTCTCGTTCTATGATCACGTGCTTGATGCTACGGCCACATTTGGTGCTGTTCCACCGAGGTATGGCTGGACTGGTGGGGAGATTGAGTTTAATACCTATTTCTCCATGGCCAGAGGCAACGCATCTGTACCCGCAATGGAGATGACTAAGTGGTTTGACACAAACTAGTAAGTGTGTATAAAGCATTTGTATATCACCTTTCCACTGCAGATGATGCGAACAGAGTAATCTAATTGATAAGCTTTTATTTTTGCATGGACCCAGCCACTATATTGTCCCCGAACTGGGACCTGACGTGAAATTCTCTTATGCTTCTCACAAGGCAGTGAATGAATACAAGGAGGCCAAGGCGGTATGTATGGATAAGTTCAAAAGTAATTTATATCAACTACTCCTTAACATGAGAATCTGGAATTAGGTACAGTGAAGCTAATAGATATTTAGAATGACTGCAATGTCAATTTATTTGTATCAGTATAATCCAAGCCCAAAAGATCTGAAGCATTCTTGAAATGATCGCGTTGATTTAGTCCTTACCGTTTATATCTTTTAATGCTCTGTTGATCCCGTTATGTCAGCCATTACGATAAATCTTAACTCATAACCCTAATAAGTATATTTATCATCATCACCATTGTCATCGTATGTTTATTTTCCTCTTGCAGCTGGGAATAAATACCGTCCCTGTTCTCCTTGGCCCCGTATCTTACTTGTTGCTCTCGAAACCTGCCAAGGGTGTTGAAAAATCGTTTAATCTTCTCTCTCTCCTCCCCAAAATCCTTCCAGTATACAAGTAATTTTTTTTATATATATACAGGTTTTAATCATCTGCCATGCATTCAATTTTTGTCTTATTTCTCTAACGCGCTTAAAATTATGAGCTCAGAGAAGTTGTAGCCGACCTCAAGGTAGCTGGTGCTTCATGGATTCAATTTGATGAGCCAACCCTTATCTTAGACCTTGAATCTCACCAATTACAAGCATTCACTGAAGCATACTCAGAACTTGAATCTTCTTTATCTGGTTTGAATGTGCTCATCGAAACCTGCTTTGCTGATGTTCCTGCTGAGGCATACAAGACCCTTACAGCTTTGAAGGGTGTCACAGCATTTGGATTTGATTTTATCCGAGGATCCAAGACTATTGATTTGATCAAGGGCGGATTCCCCAGCAATAAGTTCCTCTTTGCTGGAGTAGTTGATGGCAGGAACATCTGGGCTAATGATCTTTCCACTTCTCTCAGTACATTACAAAGTCTTGAGGGTGTTGTGGGCAAAGGTAAACTATTAACGACGTATTTCATGGAAATTTTTGTTGTGATCTACAATTAATATGGTTGCCTGACAAAATCTGTTATGTAAATTATGTTCAGATAAGCTTGTGGTGTCCACCTCCTGCTCACTTCTTCACACTGCTGTCGATCTTGCCAATGAGACCAAGCTGGATGTTGAGATCATGTCATGGCTAGCTTTTGCTGCCCAAAAGATTTATGAAGTCAATGCTTTGGCCCAGGCATTGTCTGGTCAAAAAGATGAGGTAATTCTTTCAGTTATGTCACTCCTGACAACAAATTTCTGTTGAATTACTAAATAATGTCGGTTACTTGATAATGTGGAAGGACTAGGTTATATTTAATAGCTAGAATTCTCGAGGGTGAATCTTGAATGTTGCAATAAGTGTATTCTGGGCGTCTGTTTTTAGGAGTGTCAAAACAAAGTCAACTTCCGTTTATTACCTGGTTATTTTGCTGCATCATTATGAATCGTTGTTCTTGCGGTTTCATTTCCAGGATTACTTCTCTGCTAATGCTACTGCCCTGGCTGCAAGAAGGTCCTCGCCAAGAGTGACTAATGAAGCTGTTCGCAAGGCCGTGAGTGCTTTATTCATGACTGTTTCCACTCAACTGAATCGGATGTATCTACGATTCTGTTGGCACTAATGTTTGCCTTTTTACCGTAGGCTGATGCGTTGAAAGGTTCTGACCATCGCCGTGCTACAAATGTCAGCGCCAGACTAGATGCACAACAAAAGAAGCTTAAACTTCCAATCCTTCCAACTACCACTATTGGATCATTCCCTCAGACAGCAGAACTAAGGAAAGTTCGCCGTGAATACAAGGCTAACAAGTAAGAAGCTTGGTCAGCTTAATATCTTGCTTTGTTTTCTTCCCCTTGTGGCTTCATTGATTCATGCTGATCTCGATTTCTTTAGGATCTCCAAGGAAGATTATGTTAGGGAAATGAAGGATGAAATCCGCAGAGTAGTGGAACTTCAAGAAGAGCTCGATATTGACGTCCTTGTACACGGGGAGCCTGAGGTTAGCTTTCATCTTCTAACAACAAACGAAATGTTACAAAATGAAGTAAAAAGTTAGAACAATATCCATATGGTGTGAACTCTTCTCACTTATTGTGAATGCCTTTTATTGCAGAGGAATGATATGGTTGAGTACTTTGGCGAGCAACTGTCAGGATTTGCCTTTACTCTCAATGGGTGGGTGCAGTCTTACGGATCCCGATGCGTGAAGCCACCAATCATCTATGGTGATGTGAGCCGCCCAAAGCCGATGACAGTCTTCTGGTCATCTACTGCTCAGGGCATGACCAAACGCCCCATGAAGGGAATGCTTACCGGCCCTGTCACCATTCTCAACTGGTCCTTCGTTCGAAATGACCAGCCTAGGTATGATAAAACTCAATACAACATAAAAATGAAAGCGAGCTAAAGAGAAATATAGTTCAGTTAGTATCGATCTGTTGTTCCTAAACACGATGCATAAACTCATCTGCAGATCTGAGACTTGCTATCAGATTGCTTTGGCTATCAAGGATGAGGTAGAAGATCTTGAGAAGGCCGGCATTAATGTCATCCAAATTGACGAGGCTGCTTTAAGAGAAGGTTTACCTCTGAGGAAGTCAGAGCAAGCTGACTACTTGAAATGGGCTGTGCACTCTTTCAGAATCACCAATGTCGGAGTACAAGATACCACTCAGGTATTTTCCTAGTCATAGATCAAAACGACTCTAGAAATTGTAACTTTCAATATCCATATTGTATGCTGTAGAGATATAAATATCATTCATCGTAATGTGAAACAATTGAACAGATCCACACCCACATGTGCTACTCCAACTTCAACGACATCATCCACTCAATTATCGACATGGATGCTGATGTGATCACCATTGAGAACTCTCGTTCTGATGAGAAGCTCTTGTCGGTGTTCCGTGAGGGAGTGAAGTACGGAGCTGGGATTGGACCTGGTGTATACGACATTCATTCTCCAAGAATACCACCAACTGATGAAATTGCTGATAGAATCAACAAGATGCTTGCAGTGCTGGAGAAGAACATCTTGTGGGTGAACCCGGATTGTGGCCTCAAGACTCGCAAGTACGGTGAGGTGAAGTCAGCCCTCACAAACATGGTTGAAGCTGCTAAGCGCATTCGCAACCAGCTTGCCAGTGCCTAAATAATAATAAAAATGGGTTTTATATATTACTGCTTCTCTTGATTCAAAGATCAAGGAAAATTCTTTCTTTCCTTTTTTTTTGTTACTTCAATAACTGTGATGAATATGTAGGTGATTAGTATCTATATAATTATATATATAGGCTGCGTTTGGAAACATGTTGGGGAGCCCGTTTTGGCTCCCCAAACCCATTCTCACGCAAACCGAGACAAAATTCCTCTCACATAAAGTACCTCGGAATCTGTGTCCGTTTTCCCAACAGGTTTCCAAACGAAGCCATATACTGTTGTTAGCTAATTGATTTCGACATTTATTTTGTACCCTTTGCTGTGGCTTGCTTGCCTCCATCTTAAATCATGATTAAATTTAATTTCCCTATCTGGATTTTCTTAGAACCTGCGATTCACGGCAGCATTTAAAATATACAATAAATTACTAACATAAAGCTTATAAAATGATGCATATATTATTTTGAATAATATGGTAAAATTGGAGGAAAATAAAAAAATAAAAATATGTAAATTACACAGATCACACAACGCAACGCAAAAATTTATCAAGGCACAAGCAATAGCAAAGAAACTAAATTCAACCACCACGATTTCAAAGGCATTGGCCAACAAATACTTCTTCCAAATTTTTTTCCCACCGCAATCTGTTTATTAATTGCATTCCCAATTTTATAAATCCTTCATGGGGAGGAGTTTTTTTGTCCATGTTAAAACGTTTGCAAATGGATAAAAAAATCGTGCCAGACTTAATGGTCTGTAATGCATTCCAAGGACCTGTCCAACCAAACAAACGCGAGTCTTTGACGTTGGGAGTTTGAGCTCTGGAAATTTTTATTAGAAAAATATTATTATAAAAATTTCTCATCAAATATAAACTCAAGCGCAAGGAAGTAGTTGTCATCAAGGAGAAATTTTTGCATGAAACAGGCGCATCACCTCATCGACGACGAGGAGGAGGAGGCGTGAGGTCCTGTTGCATGGAGACTTGAAGAGCCAAGTGAGCGCTTGCTGCGAGCTTTGGCCGGGACCGAGACGTCGGAGTTGAAGGGGAAGATGATAGAGATGGGGGAGGGGAATATAAGATGGGATTGAACTTGGGAGGATTGGCAGCAGAGTGAGGGGGTTTAAAAAAAAAGTAGATGTCGCAAATGGGAGAGAGAGGAAGGGGCATGGATTCATAAAGAGCAAGAGGGGGGCATGACATGCAGAATAAAAAAAACAATTGGTTGAGCTGCCATAATTTTACTGGTTAAACAATAAATGAGGTTGCTGATCAGCTTCCCCTAAGAATCTCTCCGTCATCAAGGCAAGAAATGTTGGTGTCCTCGAGAAACGACGCTTTAATGCAATGCTGCCAATTAACTGAATATATTCTCGCGTTATAGTTGCGTCCTCTCAGCCACATCACACCAGTCACCACACCCACAGAGAGCTTCAGAGGGAGGGAACAAGAGGGTAGGCACTTGCCTTCTCTCGATACTCTAGGCTGTAACTTAGTTGTTGACAAGTTAGCAATGTACAAATCGAAGCTCCAAGAGCTGTGCCACCGGCGATTATGGAATCTGCCGGACTATCAGACGACCAAGGAAGGACCCGATCACAGACCTCGCTATAGTGCTAGCACCATCGTTAATGGGGTTGAATTTCAGACACCGTCGCCTTGTAGAACCTCCAAAGAAGCCCAAAATAATGTAGCTAGGCTCGCTTATGAGCACTTCTCTCTCCCAATGCCCAAACCACCTTCCCCCCCTCCCCAAACATCAAATTCTCCTTCTGTTCCTCAATATTTTCTGCCTCAGCCTTCGTTTCCGCAGCCATATTTTCCGCCAACTCCGTTTTCTCTTCCACAGCCTTCAGTTCCGACATCTATTGGTTCGTATATTATTATTATTTAGAAAAAGAAAGATTGTAATTTCCTATTTGAGGCTGTGATTGATTGCTTGTTTGGTTTACGAGAGATGCTTTATGAAGAATGATACAATTATAAATCTGTTCTTTTTAGCTAAGTTGTCCGAAACCCTTGTTTTATTTCAAACTTTCTTCGCTATTTTAAGGGAATCAGAATGCCTAAATTAAACCTTCTTAGCACGGACTTGTAGGATTGTTACATATATTTGAGTCATAAATTTTCGTACTTTCATTTACAAGATGGAGCTGATCCCTTCAGGGAGAAGGGTAATTTTTCTTAATGCTGTTATGGTTGTCTAAAATGCGGGTTATGTTTTGAAGACTGCAGAAAGATTCATGTTGACTTGCATTGTATTTACAGCTACATCTTCTCAGGCCGTTGGTGTAGTTGAGATACTTAACGAAAAACCTGAGACAAAACCCGAGGTACGAGATGCATCCCATGCGATTGAGATCAAAAGGCCTAACACGTCAGATGAAGATAACAACATGACAGCTGGGAATCAGAAAAATATTCAAGTATGTCTTAGTTTCTCTTCTTTTGTTACTTCCATAGCAATGACGTTTTAATAGTACTCTATACTTGAATGTTCAAGGGGTTCCTTTGGAGTAGGTTTTGCCAGTACCCTTGGTCAAGTAAGATAGTTGCCTAGGGGTGGGTGTCTGAATGAGGGATACTAAGGTTGTTTGCTACTTATTTGACTGATTGATTAGCTTGGATGTGATTTTTCCTCTTAGCGGAAGTTGGTGTTCGTGCTGCAATTTCAGCTTCTTAGAAGTTAGGATAAGTAATAGTTTTTGCTTTTAATGATATTTATTTCCTATCATGCATCAATGGATCATAGTTTTAATGGCAATATTGAACATGATATACTACTAGCTATATATTACTGGAGCTTACGCTAAGCCATGCTTGTTGTGGCACCATATTTTTCCTATAGTGCAGTCAAAGTGAGCACTACTAGGGAAACTTTTGATGGCAGTTTAGATCAGTGAAGTTCAAATAATAATAGGAGAAAACATGAGTTTATAATAATAGATTTTTTTTGAGCTACTTATCCTTCCTCTTTTATAGCATGTTGTTTTTTGTCTAATGACAAATCACGCTTGGCTTGGACTTGTGACTTTTGACAGTGAGTTCTGTCATAAACGTGCAGCATTTATATAAGAATCAGTTGCAAAATCATGCTCAAAAGAGAAACCTAAATCTGCCTGTGTATTCTACTGAGCGAGAGGGTCCTCCTCATGCCAGTCGTTTCAAGTGTAAAGTTACAATAGATGGACAAACTTTTGAGAGCCCTCAATTCTTTTCAACGTTAAAGGATGCTGAACATGCAGCAGCAAAAGTTGCCCTGATGTCATTGACGGTTCCTGGAGCTCAGGAGGCTAGTATAACTTTATTCTTTAGCTCCTATAATTTCCATTTAGTGGTGCTTCTCTGATTCATATGATTGCTTTTAACTTTCAGGATGATATTGGTTTATACAAGAACTTTTTACAAGAATTGGTTCAAAAGGAAGGTCTTCGTTTACCTGTTTACAGCACTACCAAATCTGGTGAGGCTCATGTGCCCATATTTGTTTCAAATGTGGAGATAGAAGGAGTGCTTTATACTGGACAAGAAGCAAAAACAAAGAAACAGGCTGAGATGAGCGCAGCCAAGGTTGCTTACACAAATTTAAAAGAACACAAAGGTATTCCCTTTTTGTTGATATCATTCATCCCATGCCTCTTTTAATACTTGTTTGCAGTCACGTGTATTGATTTTCCCCCTATAAAAATTGTTCATGATGGTATTGCTTGTTTGATGCCTTAATTTTTTCTAGGATAAAAGGACAAGTTAAGGAAAATGAAACAAGTGCAAGTTTGCCACAGTGGGGTATGAAACCCTCCTGGCTCAAGCGGACTAGGAAAATCAATAAGAGAATTTATAATAAAAGCCTTAGCTCAATGTAGCTCTTCAACCCCTTCTAAATTCTGAAGGAAAACCCCTCTATAAAAGCCATGATCTGAAATAAAAAAGTAAACGCATTTCTATCCTACTACCATAGGAGATGGAGAGGAAAAACTAGATTCCCTATGGTGTTTATAAGTGAAGGATTCAACCTGGAGATTAATATGCATCCATAAACAATCTTTTTGTAACAAGGATGCTTTCTTATTTGTGACCACGGGTAATCTTACTCTAGCTCAGCTATTTTCTTTATTTATCATATTCTTAGCCTTCTCTATACTTTTATCCCCCAAAATTATCTCCAAGCTGTTAGGACTACACTGAACTGTAAGATTCTTTAGTTAACTCTTACTAAAGATTATAGGAGCTGGTATCGTCATCTCTGCTTAGAAATACTGTTCACTATATTTTTGCTTGTTTTTTTCTTTCAGGTAAGCCAAATCAGAGCTCATTGATTCAGCCCCCTGCTCACCAAGCACAGGCTCCTGCATTGTCATCTCACAACTCTGAGTCAACGGCCATAACTCACCTTCAACACCGTGCCAATTTAAAATCTCCTATTGGTTATAACCTTTACTCAGTGACTCAGAAGCAATATGAGGATGATAATGGTAAGTCTTTTCCAATGACCCTAGCATGAGTTTTTACTTTCTGCATTACAACTTTCTCTCTGCTGCCTCCTTAACAACTAGAAAAGAATATGCTAGTATCAAGCTGAATGTTATTGACTGCAGAGTAAAAATTAGATGTTAGGATTATATCACTTGTGTTAAAGTTTACCAAAACATCAAATTTTCAATTGACTTGATGAGTCCAGCAGTTTAGGGACTTCAACAATTTTGGCTTGAAGGAAGAGTATTTGCTGGATAAGAGGATTAGAGACAAAAAAATAGAAACAGTCATTTATAAATAATATATTATCCATGTATGGATTAGATAATCCGTGTTGTGAGGAGTCAGTTCACGTAATTAGCATTTAAAATGACATTTAGAATTTAGCTAAACATATAACACAGAATTGAAACAAAATGAACCATTTGAAATAAAATTGACTGGGGCTCTTGTCGGTCTCTATATCTAAGGAAAAAGAACGGTACTAAGATCAAATGCATAAAATTGCATACTTGATTTTTGGTGTCTTGCCAGGTTGTGCTTTCTCTTGTTAATTGTGAAGGTGATATTTATTGGGAATTTTTTTAATGATAAAAAATGAAAAATAATTATCAAGGCGCCCTTTAATTATTCTCTTTAACAAGTTGAGAATTATTTATTCTATGCATTAAAATGAATTCAAGTCTCACTAAAATTCTCACTGTGAACATAGCTACAGGCTGCGCTGCTGAAGTTAAAAGTTGTCACACTGCTCACCCATCTTCAGAACACATCACAGTTACAGGTGGCAGAGATTCTGCTTCATCTGAGACTACCATTGGCTATGCAGAAACCGCTTCTCTATCAAATGCCTTGTCTTCACTTTCACTCCGAAAGAGCGACGATCTGGCAACAGACTCAGGTGGCAAGCCTTCAGCTGCAGCTAACACCTCAACATGCAGAAAGGTCTCTGTTTACTCACGCAAGACAAACGTGGAGATTGCTTCGGGTGGCACTCCTTTGCCGATAAGCGACGAGAATTATGTTGCTTACTCGTATCCTGAGTGAGAAATTTCCATGTGCTAGCTCAAATGGCATCATTGGTTGGGTTGATCCGAATGGAATCAACAGCACTCCTTTGCCGATGTCGTTTTGTGTGTTCAAACATGATTGTAATTAATTATCAAAATAATAACAAGGGTAATTATGGGGATTACGGGTCGTCATTTTTCTTCGTTGGGTTTGAATTACGGGTCTAAGGCTCTGGGGATAATGCTTGTCGTTAGCTGCTGACAAAACTATAAAATTGCATATAAATCTCCTCCCTCTTCAAGTGGTCCAAGAGTCGATCCTGAAATCTGCTGGTTTAGCCCAATGAGGTTATACCCGCAAGGCCGCAGGTGAAACCTTCTGGAACTGCGTCATCATAATCGGATACTATCAGATTCCTTTTTTTTTTTTTTGCCAAAAGAAATATGATATAAAGCTACAAATATTTGATGTAA
This sequence comes from Vachellia pachyceras, assembly GCA_025593235.1. Lineage (NCBI taxonomy): Eukaryota > Viridiplantae > Streptophyta > Magnoliopsida > Fabales > Fabaceae > Vachellia > Vachellia pachyceras. Next base: position 10,651 of record JANTPZ010154758.1, read on the forward strand.
TCAAAACTTCATAATCACATCAGCAGCCCTTCTATATTATGAAGGGCCTTTTTAGCCAACTTAAATTCAGAAGTAAGAGCTTTCAAAATGTACTCCTTAATGAAGAACTCAATTCCTTGTCAAAGGCTTTCAAGCTCAGGGGTCACGGCAACACGGGTGAATATATTCCACACTTGGCTATCCGAATACTCAAAAATGGACTCAAAGAACATGCGGAAATGCGTAATCTCCTTTGGGGTTAACTGGGTGATGTCCCTTAGCTCAATAGTCTTCAAAGCTGCGAGGGAGAGAGTGAAAGATGCAATCATTTCTGCGACAAATTTTGCCAGATGCATTGACCTCATCAGCTGCATTGACTCCAGCTCCTTAAAGTGCTCCCAAAGGCAAAATTGCAAACAAAAATCCGCAAAAACATTAGATTGAATCAAATTCCATTTCAACCCTCTAATCAAAATATCATCCACTCTTAGCTGGAACAAGTATTAAGACAAGCATAAAGTTTTCAAGTAAACATTACTTTTTCCCAGAAGTATAACAAATGATATCACCAATATGCAACATGTGAGACACAAAAAACATTGGGCTCGCGGTTTGGCGCAGCCCTTAAGCGAATGTGACATTGAAGTTGTTCGAAGGCCCAAAAACATTGGGCTCGCAGTTTCCATGTTCTGGGCCATATGTGAAAACTCGAATTGAGTTTCAGGCCCATGCTTATTCTATTACTAATATTTAATTTAGTTTAGGATTCGAACCAGTGACAGCCGCGATAATTAACGCAACCTCAAAGAGGTTGTCCCATCAGTACCTCGCTACCACCGTAAGGTCTCCTCGCAGGGGGTCCGGATTAGTCTGAGACGGGCAATGAACCCAGGATACCCCAGGATACCGGATGGTTTATTAAAAAAAACAAGATAGTTTTCACCCGTGGGTTCAACTGGTGAAAGATTATGTTAACACTCTCATCTAAAGGGAGAGGATTTGATCCTGAGGAGTGCCACTTTGTTGTGGCTCCAGTCGCGGCGCTTGGGGAGGTATCACCACAGCTTAGTGAATCTGAGTTGACCTACCTGTGTGGTCAGAACTAAAGAGCTTGCTTGACATGCTCCAGTGCCCACAAAGACATGACCCAATGGATCATGAATTAGGTGCTCTACCCTTGAATCGCGGGTGAGCCTAACCCATTTCCAAAAATTTGTATATAAAAAAAAAGATTGTTTTCAATGAAAAGATATAGCCAAAAAAAATTATTACATCACTGAAAATGTTTAATTTAGTCTCCTAGTATTTAATAAGGTGTGATGATGTGTACATGTGCATATATTCTCTATCACGAACCCATTTATATCATGGATTATGCTGGTAAAATATTATTTCACGTATTATATAATCAAAATCATACGAATATAAATGATGTTCTGTATTTATTTTTCCATTCCATTCTTCTCTTAAAAAACGGTCGAAAAGATCTTTCATTGCAAAAATCTATGCAAGCTTTTTTTCAACCGTGTATATATAGGATAACAATACTTATATCCACCTGTGTGTAATGTGTACTCCGTCAAGTACAAATATTTTTCATTTTGTACATGGTTAAATGTAGGATGCACATAGTTAAATAAGATCATTAAATAAATTCTCAGATGCCTTTCTGCCAAAAAAAATAACAAGAAAATGTTTGAGCAATTTTTACTTTATCTTCCACGTTTCATTATTCAAATTCAAACAAGGTCGTATGAGAAAATATATCAATACGCTGAAATGAATTAAAAAAGGGTTCCTATTCCTTTCCCAACTGGAATTACTCTCATTTCTTCTATTCCAATCAACCTTATTCCAAGTTTGCATGGGCGTCTTCCTTATGGATCATGCAGTTTCTGGGTAAGAGAAAAAACAATTGTATTAATTCAACTCACTACTCGTCCGTCCTACACATGCCTTGATTATGATAGTAGTATACTATTCAACTTTGTTCAACTCAATGCTGGCCCAAGACGGAAACGCGTGCGCGCGTCGCCGTCCCTCCTATTAATTTTAAGGCTTCTGATCTTCGAGTCCTGACGATGAAAAAAATGCATCCCAATCCTAAGCCCTATATAAGTGTCCTCAGGAGTTCCTCAGATAGGTGCATCAGCTAGCCGACCATCTTCGTCTACTCAATAATCCCACTGCGTTTCACCAATTCCATTTGATCTTTCAGCGTCCTTACCGAATGGCTTTTGCTGATCGACTCGTCTTCCTCACTATCTCCATGGTTCTGCTTTCTTCTATTGCCATGGCGGTTGACCACATCGTCGGCGATGACCAGGGATGGGGCCCTGGTTTCAATCACACAGAATGGACCCAGGACAAGGTTTTTCAAGTCGGTGACAACCTCGGTACGTAAGGATGATGGACATCGTCCTGCGTCCTCAAATACTATATATCTCTTTGCTGAAACTTTACAAACTTACGAGACTGTTTGTTTTTTACTGCGCAGTGTTCAGATACGACAACACGAAGCACGATGTGTACAAATT
>JANTPZ010154759.1:0-23912 GCA_025593235.1 Vachellia pachyceras
AAAGTTTAGTCAACATGTTGACAGTTTTTGGTTACTATGCGAATTTAAGAAAGAAAGTGACCAAATGTAAGTTGTGGGACTCCAAGGGTGAAAGTAAGCCTTTAGGGCTAATGTGGCCCATTGGGCATTCATTTTTCATGACTCTAATAATGTCATTATTTATCTAGGACTATAAAGTAACAAAGAAAAGGCTATGGTTAGAAGATCAAGGTACAAGAGGAGGAGGCAAAGTCTAAAAGGTAGTGAACTTACTTGTATGTATGTGATGTTTATGCTATGCATCGATTTGCTGTAGTGGTTTGCTAGATTATATGAAGCATGTATGAATGAATGTAGCTCTGTTTTTGTTTTTACTATGGCCATAAGTACATTTTATGAAACATTGAGCACACAGCATTTCATTATGTGAACATGAGCCTATGTAAGGCAAGCATATCAAACACTAGCATTCATCCTACATGCATTATTTGTAATGTTTGCTATTGGGATTCCTCGAATCCCAACCTCCCCCATTAACCATTTCTAGATGGTACAAGTGCATCAAAGGGTAAGGAGAAAGTTTACAAAGTTAAAGCAAGGAATTTGTCATTAGCATGGATTTGTAATATGTGATGTGAAACCTATGCATGTATGGATGATATATGATAGCCAAGAACTCCTAAATGAATGATCAAATATGGTTCAAAAAGGATTTGGAATTACGGTTTCAAAAAGATGAAGTTTGAAAATGAGAAGTTTGACTTTTTATCAAAGTGAAGTTAGTCAAACCCCTAACTTTGGCCTGTCGAAACACAGAGCAAGTGAACTCCAAATGAGATGAAATTTCACAGAAAAATATTTCACATTTCAAGCTTTAAAAAAAAGCTAAAGAACACTGAATTTGGAATTTCGTACAGAAAGTTATTAAGTTCCAAAGTTTGAAGAAAATAACTGAAAAACCTGGGAAAAAGAAAAGGGACCAAATGAACAGTACTTTTTCACGAATTAAACTGTATCATTTGGATACGAAAATGACTCAATGAGTATTTTTCCCTTATAAAGGAACTTACAAGATTCAAATATAAATTGGAAGCACTCAATTTTGATTTTTCTAGAATTAGTTATGAATTTTCAAAATTAGTCTAAAATGCAGTGAATAGTAACTTTCAAAAATTTGAAAGTTCTCAAAGTAAACTATTTGGACTTTTTAATCACTTTGAGGCTTCCCATTGATTTCAAATCAATGTATAATGAAGCTAAGGATTAAGTTAAGGTATGTCACACCCTTCCTCTTGGAGATGAAGATGGCTTGAGTCCAAGGAGCTAAAAAGGGAAGTAGTTGTTTTGTGTATTGAGTTAGGACTTGTGATTTGTATGTAAATACTTAGTCTCGGTCGAGCCAAACTTGGATTACTTGTGTATTGAATTTGCTTTGTGTTTGACTTGGTAGAGTGAAGTCTCATTTCTACCTATTCAATGAGATATTTGTTGTTCTCTTCTATCTTCCTAGTTGTGATTGATTTTAGAGGCAATATTGTGTTGAGTTGAATTTTTCACTTGGCGACTTCTGTACACACACTAAGTGTTTTTAAAGGGTTTCATGGAATAGAGTTCATTGCATGGAATTTCTGACCTAGCTAGTTGTTGGGGTTTACATTACGAAACTTACTGTGAAAACTACTGCTTTCCCTCATATTTTGTGAACTATGATGTTTAAACAGTTTCTAAGAGGAAAACTATCATCAAACATCTTTTGCATTTCAACCCTGTTTTTGCTGCTTCCCACAATCCAAAAACTCAACAAAAAAACAAGAAACTCTGCTTTGTAATTAGCTTTAGGTCCATACAACTTTGAAATAAAAACGGTTTTTATTTGCAAAGCGAACTAAACCACAAGCTAACTAACTAGTGGTATATGAGGCTCCGTAGAGAACGACCCTGGGGTTGCACCCTATAGTGCAATCCTTGGAAATCACAATTGTTTTGATCCATTTCCGAGGTTTGACAATAACAAAGTTTTTAAACTATCATCTACGGCATAGTTGCGGATAAAAAATGGCGCCATTGCCAGGAAGCTTAAGCCATTAGTTTAGGCTAGATTGCGCCTTTTGTTTGCTTGTTTTGCATTTTTGTTTGTTTCAACTTTGCATTTGTTTATAGTATAGGATTGACTTGTGTAACACCTCTATTTCCCCCTATTGGCTCATGAGATCACTTTTGAACCACTCTTGGGCGTTAGATATCAAAACAAAATTGACCAACATTGTGAACTTGAATTTTCAAAAATAAAACGTTGGTACTGTTCACAAGTCACTTTTTAATATTTCTGGCCCAACTTTGAAAAATCATAATTAATTCTAGAAAAATCAAAATTGAGTGGTTCTAATTATATATTTAGCTTATTAAGTTTTCTATAGGGGAAAAATACTCATTGGCCTAAAAACTTACCCATTTGAATCAGTTTATTCTGAAAACTCATGCTACTCAAATGGTCATTTTCCATTTTTTCCCTTAAATTTCGAAAAATCATCTCTCTTTATAGACACATCAAAATTTTGAAAAATTTATGTCATTTTAAAGTTCAGGATGCTTAGTTTTTAACTGGAAAATTTCAGCTCAATTGGAGCTTGTTTGCTATTTTTCACTACATGTGAAAGTCTAAAGCTGGTAATACGGGCCGCCCGGTGGGTTTGGGCCAGCCCGTCATGGGTTTTGAGCCTGACGGTCCGGGCTCAAAATACCCATTTTAATATGGGTCATGATTTTTCAAACCCAACCCATAACCGGTGGGTTGGTGGGTTGGGCGGGCTGGCCCATATTTTTTTTTCTTTTTTTCAACCCTTTTTTAAACAATATAATGAAATTTTTTTTAGAAGCCAAAAATCCTAAATCACAAAAATACATTAGAATATCATAAACTTCCAAATTTAAACCCTAACATCAAACTTAAAGTTCTAAATATAAACCTTAACATGTTCTAAATATTACAATTTAAACATAATTAATTCACTAATAATTAGTCAATATTAATAGAATTAGAATTTGACGCATGATGTGAAGATGTAGCACTTTCTTGAACTCGATGCCCTTCCTTTTGCATAGATAATGCCCAACAACATGATTTTATAAAAAAAATGGGCTACCCGCCAGCCCGGCGGGTTAGCCCGTCACGGGTTTAGCCTGTATGGGTTCGGGCTAAAATATCCGCATGAAAACGGGCTTCAATTTTCACAACCCAACCCACCATGGTTATGGGTTGGGCGGGTTTAGCCCACGGGTTTTACCCGTATTACTGGCTCTATGTGAAACTGGTCTGTTTTTCAAGGCCTTTTGAACCCTTTATCTTTGAAAACCCACTTTTCTTAAATTTACCAAAAACCTCTTTTTGGTTCATTTACCCCCTTCTTCCATGCATGATCACCTCCTTACCATTCCTTGGCACCTTTAACCCATTTCATTCCACTTCATGTAGAGGTTTAGGGGATTACAATCATAACAACTTCAAATAGAGTTTATCAACTCATATACTTAAACAAAAATCATGCAAGCAAGATCAACATCTTCATCTATCAATAGCCTTTTCCTTACCCTTGCTTGAGCTTCCACCTACATGGTTAGTTGGTGGGCAATGAGATTTGGGAATCCCAATAGCAAAACTAACTAATCAAAAACATTGTGAATGAGCATACCATAACTTTAAAGCAAGTGTATGACCATACAATATGTTACACATCAAGATATAATGTCATAATGCATATGGACATAGCACAAAAGTCACATTTCATACACATCATCCTCTTCAATCATCATAAAAATTCATGCATCATTCACAACCAATTTTCATAAAAAATAAGTGGAGATTAGTAGTCTTGCTACCTTTTTGGCTTAGCTTCCCTTTTTACTTAAACTTCAAAGTTCTCTTGGATCACTTCCAAGTGTGCTCTTGGAGGTCTCAAATACCTAAAGATCACGATATAACATCTATGTAAATATTAAACCATCAAGATGCAACCAAACTTGCAAAAATGCAATAAACCCCCATTCTATATTTCAAGAGCCCTACAAGTTCAAGACTTGATTTTTATGATTCCTTAAGCTTCTAAAATCCATTCTTTATCTTTACCCTACACAAAAAATCATTTTAAAGCTAATGGAACCATCAAAACAACCAAAAATACATCCCTTCTATTTTTTTCTCTTCATGGTCGAAAATCAGCAAAAATGAAGGGGAAATGGACTTTGTAAACTTTGTTCCTATATACTTGTGTATTCTTGTTCTCCAACCACTTTCCATGCATTAAACAACTCAAATACATCTCCCCCCTTAGGCCAAACAAAATTTGGGCAGCACCTCCCCATAATATTGAGCTCCCATAATTTTTACCACAACCAAAACAACCATCAAGCTACCTTTTACTTCTCAAGAAAGAACTTGCAACCATTTACTACGTTCAAAACCTTCTCTTTTCCATTTTCATCTCTTGAAACCCTAGACATCATATTCCAAAAGAGAGGCTCATTCAAGAAAACAAACCAAGAAGAAGGTAGTAGAAGGTTGCTAGCTTGAGAAAAGATGAAGATTTGAGAGCTTAAGATATTACCTTGTGTGTGCTAGCTCTCTTCCTCTTCTTGAAAGCTTGAAGATGGTGTCTTCTTGGGAGCTTGGGGAGAGAAAATCTGACCAAAATAGAGAGAAGTGGGGATGGGAATTATGAGAGGAGAAAAAGGGAAATTGGCTTATTAAAGACTCCTTTTACAATGTGTGGTTGATATTGAAACTTGGGAACCAAGTTGAACGTTACTTAGTTGTGGTTGTGCCACTTGTCCTCTCTTTGTTTGCTTAGGAAAAAGTGATTTCTGACTTTCTTTAAAAGCTTGGTTAGGCTGACTGACTTCCTGGCTCTCCAGTTACTTGATCCAGTTATACGCATTTCCGTAAAGTAACATTTATCCGCGTAACTTCCCTTTTTACTTTTCTGGAGATTTTCTCTCTCATGTGGCACCATTCTCTAGGCCTCCTTGCTTTGGTGGCATCATTTCCTTCTCAAAGTACCCTTGGCTTTCCTCGTAATTAGTCAGGATTTCTCGATTCCCGCGAAACACCATAAAACGTGCTTCTAGCGGCCAATTTGACTTAAGGGCATGAAAAATTTCTAGAATTTCCCTGATACTCCAGCCCTTTTCCGTTCCTCCAAATTCTTTCTGAATTTTCCGTAATTAATTTTCTAAGAAAATCCTTTTTCTAGGTTTTTGGGTATTGTTGTTCTCCATACTAAGAAGCTACTCACACCGGATACTAGATAATAATTTTATTAAATACTTTAGAGCCTAACTAAACTTTTCTCAGTTCATGTCTCCGGTGTTTGAGGACTCCTGCTACCTCAATTAATTACTTCTCAGTCTTTCAAACCTCCAAAAAATCCTTAATTTCTGAAATGCCACTGCATTTCTTTCTCTTTCTTATTTTCTCTATAATTACATAAATGCCACTACCTTTCTTACTTCTCTCATAATTACCCAAAAAGCCATCACTTTTTCTACTCTTTCTTAATTCCAACCTTACCCTTGGTCAACTTTGACTTTTAGTTGACTTTTGACCAAATTACCAAAATGTCCTTACTATTTGATGACATTTTGTGCCCTGGGCCTTTTTAATCAAAATGACCATTTTACCCTTGTCATTTGTGCCAAATGACCATTTTGCCCTTTGGTCATTTTTACTAAGAATTTTCAAGACTAGAGACTTAGTCGATTTTGACCTTTATTGTTTATAGGCATTTTACTTTCTATTTTTCTCATCTATGGGCCTCAAATCATTTCGTAATTCATCGATTTGGCCTTTATTTTTGTTTACGAAATTTGGGATATTACAACTTATGCATAGCATAGCATTGAATTTAAGGAACACTAGCAAAAATACTGGTTTTCATCTGCATTTAGCATTATATCTGCACTTTTGCCACAGCTAAATTTTGGATTTCAAGAGAAACACATTCTCAGGTGTAGTGCATCGTGACTAAATTCACGTTTCACCATGGCGTAACTTTGCATTTTAACGTGAGCACCCTTTTCGGGTACTGTTCACCGCGACGTAACAAAATTTCTTTTTTTTTTACGCCTCACTCATATATTGCATCCAACCTTAAGTACATTCATACTCTTCATTCATAAATACCTTTCATACGTACACATTCATACACTACACATAACCATTCCATTCATTTTAGCTGAAGTGTGTTCGAAGTTGATTTTGTTTGCTCCTGCCTTTGATTTTTCCCTTGTATGCCCAAAAAGACTCCGCTTGAACCTTACGATCCTGAGATTGAGAGAACATTGAGGGAGACATGTAAGGATCAAAGAAGAAAAGGGAAGAACAAAGCAGTGAGGGAGGTAGATATTAGTTTAGGAGAATTGAGTGTAGAGAGAGTAGATAACTTTGGAAATCCTGTTTGATAGATAACCATGGCTGAGAATCAACCAAACCCCCAAAACCAAAACATGAATGTAAATCAATAGGGGAATGGTGGTAATAGAAGGAATAGTGAAGAGGAGAGAATAAGGGAGAATAACACAAATAATAGAAGGAGGACCATTAGGTAATCCACAACTTCTAATGTGAATTATGATCCATTTACTGCTGCTTGCCCTAATTATGATGTTAATTTTGAGATTAAAGGATTGTTGATTAATTCTCTTCCTAAATTTTATGGCTTTCCAGGGGAGGACCCTTACATCCATCTGCAATCACTATCGATGATATGCTAAAGCACGAAACCAGTGGGACTTGATCAAGTGTTGTGGAAGGTATTTCATTTGCCATTGGAAGGGAAGGCAAGGGAATGGTTCATGAGCCTTCTGAGGCATGTTGCTTACGCTTTTCAGAGTTGGGGGAATTTAAGAAAAGCTTTTCTAGAGAAGTACTTCCCGGCCTCCAGAACATCATCTATGAGGAATGAGTTCTATTCCACACGCCAAGAGTTCAATGAGTTATTGTATGACTATTGGAATAGATTTCAGGATCTTCTTTCTCGATGCCCTCACCATCAAATTCTTGATGAGCAACTAGTTCAATATTTTTATGATGGATTGAAAAGTCAAGAGAAGGGAATGCTAGACGCAACCATGGGAGGATTATTGATTGACTTGACTACACAAGAAGCTTGGGAACTCATCAAGAAAATGGTTTTGAATCACCAACAGTATAATGTGAGAGACACTAGGGTAGTCCATGAGCTTGGATCATCAAGTGCTCATAGTAGGAGAATGGACACCCTAGAATCAAAGGTTGATTCATTGGAAAGTAAGGTAACATCACAATTGTCTCTAATTACTGATGAGTTGAAGAGTTTAAATGCTAGTAAATCCCAGCCATCCATGAACATAGCTGTATCGAGTTGTGAGACATATGGGTCAGTGATGCATATTACAAGTGTCTGCTTGAGCTGGTATGAAGATGTGTCTGTAATGTATCAAGGGACCAAAAATGGGATCCTTACTCTAATACATATAATAAGGGGTGTAAGGCTAACCCAAAATTTAGTTGGAGACACTACTACAAAATATACTTTGTAAGCCCTATTTTTAATCCAATTGGCGCCCTTTCTAAGGGGGTGTGTATGTGAGGGGAGTAGAAAGTTAGTGTCTATTGCACCCTATATCATGTGAGATGCCGTAGGCTAAACCTACGACACCCTATATTGAAATATAGGGCGCAAGAGGGTACCACTTAAGGCACCCTATATTGTAATATAGGGCGCTGTAAGTTTACACTACGGCGCCCTATATTACAATATAGGGCGCTGTAAGTAGTACCCTACGGCGTTCTATATTTCAATATAGGGCGCCATAGGTATTTTTTTTTAAATACAGAAAGGCAAATGCGGCCATTTAGTTTGAGAAAAGCAAAGCCAGAAACAAATGGAAAGGTTACGTCCATTCACCAAAAGCAACCTCAAATGGGCTATTCTACCATCCCTTCGCCAATCTAGTTAGAAAATCATCAAAAGCAATTAAGGAATTGACAATAACAACAAAATTCCATATTAGGAATATAAAGTTGCATGCTGTATATCCGATTTTGAATGACAAATAAACAAAACACATAAGAAACCCGATAATAACACAAATAGATGTGTAAGAAAATGCACCGAAGAATTACCTGCGAATTGCTATGGATCTGATTATGAATGCTAAACACAAAGCAGAGAAGGAACGAATACCTTATTAGAAGGTTTGAGATAGAATCCCAGAAAAATATGAAACTACACTAGCTTTGAAGAGAGGAAAGAAGACAAGTTCCTTTAATAGCTTCCAAGACCAAAAAGGGAAAAAAATAATTACTTTAGATTAAATATCTTACATAAATAACATGAGCTTCATGGAAGCCCTCTAACTTTGAATGGAGACCACTTATAAGGCGAGTCGGCACCTAAGGCAGACAGATAATCTTTGGGGGACCTAAGTGCCCTTGAGACTTGAAAGTTTGCTTAGTGGGGGAAGGGATTGGTGGATCTTGTCGATGATTTTCCCATGGTGATAACTGAGAGAGAAAAGCCAGAAACAAGTCAGAGAGCAAAGCCGATCAATGTTCAAATCTAAGAAACGATAAAGCATATCTTAGTTATAAAGCCAATCAATGTTCAGATCTAAAAAACGTGGTCGAGTCCGGCAGAGGCTGGGGAGTTCTGGATTTCCTGGTAAGAAGGAGCGGTGTTGCCATTGTGGACCTTGTCGATGAGGTGCTATTTGTCTTATTTTTTCCAGAGGAAGTCATCGTATAAGCCAGAGAGATGGGCAGTGGAGGGGTACTTGGAGTAGCAAGGTCGGAAGCAGGGGATGCTTGGCCTTCTTGACCTTCTTGTAGCACTTGGAACACTGAAGCCATGCCAAGGGAAAGAGATGGAAGAGGAGGAAGAGAGAGAAGGTGGTTGTGGACTTGTGGGGACTGGGGAGAGACAGAGGAGTGTGATGTGCGTGTTTGTGAAAGACTAAGGGAGAGAGAGAAAAGTGATTTTTGTATCATTAGATGCCCTTTTGATGCCTTACATCGATGTAGGGCGCCAAAGGCACCCTTTATCGCCCTACATTGTCGTAGGACATCAAAAGGGTGCCTTTTGGCGCCCTATAGGGCGTATAAAGGCCCACTCATTTCTTATAATTTTAAAAATGCCACCACCTTTATTTTTTACTCCCTTTTTTTAAAAAAAAGGACGCGAATTTCAGTAGTAAAAACTATACTCTATAGTAGAGTTTTGGCGCCTTATATGTGAAATAGGGTGCCGAAAGTGAACTTTTGGCACCCTATACGGTAAATAGGGCGCCATAAGTTCAACTTTTGGCACCCTATACGGTAAATAGGGCGCCATATGTTCAACTTTTGGCGCCCTATATGAATATGCACCCTATTTTACATATAGAGCGTCAAAAGTTCACTGTCTTCATTTTTTTACCCCCTATTTTTAAAAATGGGCGCGAATTTCAGGTGCCAAAACTATACTCTGCAGTAGTGAGAGGTAAAGAAGCTAGTGGGACAAGATTCCAAAGAAGTGGAGGAGCTGGGCTGTCTAGTTCCAACATTCAAAACAATCAACAAGCCTTGATTGTACCACAACAAGAAGACACAAATAAGCTTTTGCAAAATTTTCTGATGTTACTCAATGAGGAGAAGGCTTCCACCGCTAACTAATTCAACTCGATCGCCTCACTTATCCAAAAAGATTCCTTAAAGAATGACGCAAGGTATGCTTCTTTGGAAAAGAGGATGGAGCAATGGGAGACTAAAGCTGAGAATTTGAACTCCTTTGTTACTCAACTCTCTAACAACTTGAGTGAACAACAAGCGAGGAGTAGTGGCTCCATACCTTCAAACATCGTCATTAATCCCAAGGGACTAAATGCCATAAATTTGAGAAGTGGGAAACAAGTGGAATTCAGCGAAGAGGGAGAAGATGAGAAAGAAGGAGAGGCCATTGAGTGTGAAAAGCTTCCACACTCTACTACACGAGGAAAGAAAAGCGAAAGCGCTAAAGAGGAGGCGTTATTGTTTAAGGGAGAATAATTTTCCTCACAAAATGAAGAAGAGAGAATGGCTTTAGAGTAAAGGACCAAGAGCTCAACTGTGAAGGGAAGCAAGCATGGATCTACCTCAACCAAAGGTAAGGAGGTAAACATTGATGAACTCCCTTTTCCTAATTCATACTTAATGAGTAAGAAACTTGATGAAAAGAAAAGTGAAAGGGAGGTCTTTGATTTGTTTAGTAAGGTAGAGGTTAATATCCCATTGCTTAACTTTGTCAAAATAGTTCCTACATATGCTAAATACCTTAAGGACATGTGCACCAACAAGAGAAAGTTTAAACCAAATGAAAAGGTCCAAGTAGCTCAAATGTTTCAGCCCTTTTTAAACCCCAAATTCTAGTAAAGTGTCAGTATCCTGGATCTTTCACCATCCCATGCACTATAGGTAAAATCACCATAGGGGGAGTGTTGTTAGATCTAGGAGTTGCTATCAATGTAATGCCTAAGTCTGTCTATGAAGCTTTAGAATTCAAAAATTTGAAACTACATATATGGTACTCCAATTAGCGGATAGGACAATTAGGTATCCGACAGGGTTGTAGAGGATATTTTAGTAAAGGTCAAGGACTTAGTTTTCCCCAGCTGACTTTTATGTGCTTGATATGTCCAACTAGTCTATGCGTACATCCATGGAAGTGAGAGAAAATAAGATCCATTTCAATATGTACGAACCCATGAAACATCCATATGAGGATTATTCCCTTCTGAGTGTTAATGCCATTGATATTGCTGTTGACGATGTATGTGCTGAGCTAGAATTTGAAAATGAACTTGCATGTTCACACCTTTTACCATGTGCATCACCTGCTGAAAAAGATTTGATGATCCCTTTTGAAGCCCTTGATCCACCCTTATGTTCTTGCGAAACAATTGAAACATGCACCCACATCTTATCGGTTGATAGCATGCTTTCCATGCCACACACACACACTCTGTGAAGCTCACCAATAAGTACATGAATGCCTTACCTTGTATTAACTGTGATAACACCTTCGAGGGGGCATTTCATTTGATTTTGTAGGATCATTGAGCATGACTTCAATAGAGCCAGTGGCACTTGTGCATGCGATGTTTGGAAATTCAAAGGATAAGCATGAGTACACCAAAGAAACTCGCAAATCGCCGTAATTCTCAAGTCGTTCCTTTCCCTACCGTAGTCATTTGTTGTTTGATGATAATGATGATTGCTTTGTACATTATGAATGATTCAAATGTGGGGGAGAAACCTCTCTAGTAGGATTAGAGTAGTTGTTCTCTTAGGTCATTTTCTTTAAAAATTCAATAAAACTCCCTTGTTTTATAATTATCATATCTTCATGAGATTCATGTTAAATGAGCCTTGCTTGCCATGCTTGAGATTGTCCTTAATGTGTGGTTGAAGTTCTAGGAATAGGTGCTGGTGTGTCATCTTGTGTTTATGCGTTTCCTTCTTCGTGTGTTTTCTTTTTGTGATATTTCGTCGCGACGAAATAATATTTTCACCGTGACCAATCTCGTTAGCTGTCAAATTTTTCCTCTCGAAAAGTGTTCATCATGACAAATTTAGTTTTTCGCCACGGCCAATATCGAGACTTTTCACCTTCTGAGTGTTTCACCGCAACCAAACTTCGGTTGCGCCATAGCAAAAATCGCATCTCTTCATCTCCCGCCAGCTTTCGTTTTAAACTTTTTCAACCATTTCATTTCATTACTTTTTGTTAAAATAGGATTTGACCAAGAGGGGGTGAACTTGGTCAGATAAAAAAATATTTAACACTTTAAATTCACAAATTTAAAACAAAGTCACCGAGAGTGAATAGAGATGATGAACACAGAGATTTATCCTGGTTTGGTCTCCTTGACCAACGTCCAGTCCTTAGGGTACCCCTAAGATTTCCAAATTCACTATCAGCAAAGAAATGAGGCTTCACAAGCCAGTACAATTTGGGAATCCACTCCCCTTTTCTCTTCTCACTAAAACAGAGTTACACACTCTCTATTTTCTAACTCTTTTGCAGCCCAAACGACTCAAGGTCTGGTCCTTGACTTTCTCATAGATTTACAAAGTATTTTTGCCTAAGAAATCTCTCTCAAAAGAGTAGATGGCTAATAATGAGAAGAAAGTATCGAAGGGATACAGAGAATGAAATAAACAGTGTTGAATGCTTAGAATATTCGTCATTTTTTTCTCTGTATTGAATGCTTCTCCTTTTATAGTTGAGAGTTGATGAAGTGTCTGTTAGACTCCATTAATATCTGTTACTCTCAGCATCGATCATCTGAATCTTCATTAATGGCATTTAATGCTGCTCAGTCAAACAACGGCTAAGTTTGCATATGAACATTAATGTCTCTGAGTTTCAGACCTTGCCTGTGCTTTATTCTTTGTTTAATGTCCTACATTTATGAGCGCAGACAATATTCAAAATGTCGTTACACAGATAAGGAAAGTATGTAGAGTAGATAAAGTGTGTCAGTAATAAAAGCTGTTAGAAAAGTAGTGCTCGAGCATAACTATCTCAATACTCGAGTATTGTTTGAGTACTAATAATGCTTCTTAAGATTGCTCGAGCATTCTATGCAAGTGTTGAAAAATATGGGTTTTGAAAAGTCACAATACTCGAGTGTTAGATCATACTGCTCGATCATTAGGAATGCTGGTAGTGAATGTTGGAGCATTTTCCAAAAGTATTAATGAACAGTGAAAATTTTCAACCCGATGCTTAAGCATTAGATGCTAGTGCTCGAGCATTATCAGTGCTTGCAGTCAATGCTGGCAGTATTTGCTTCCAGTGAATAGTGAAAGGTCATAATACTCGAGCACTGCCAAACTGTGCTCGAGCATTGGCTCTGCTGGAAGCTTTTACTTGAAGTACTGCTTGACAACACTGATAAAAGACTCAATACTCAGCACTGCATTACCAGTGCTCGAGTATTGGCTATGCTGTCAGTCAATGCTTGAAGTGTTGTCTGACAGTGTTGTGAAAAATATTCAACACTCGAGCACTGAGTCTTAGTGCTCGAGCATTGGCCATACTTTTAGCCATTGCTTGGAGTGTTGACTGGTAGTGCTTTCAGAAATCTCAATGCTCGAGTGCTATAAACCTAGTGCTTGAGCATTGGCTCTACTGTCAGCCAATACTTGCAGTACTTCATTGCAGCATTGCTTGTAAGCCCTGTTTTAGCCTAATGCTCGAGTATTGACTTAAAATGCTCGAGCATTGGCAATACTTCCTGCCAATGCTTGAAGTGCTCACTAAGAGTATAGTTTAAAACTTCTTTTCAAAACACAATGCTCTAGTATTGACAACACTTCATGTCAATACTTGAAGTATTGTCTTAAAGTACTGTTTTTTCTTAAGTTAAAAACATACAGTGCTGGAGCATTGAATTCCAATGCTTGAGTACTATCAATATTTTGACAAAAACACTTAAGTATTTTCATGAAGTATTAAATCAAAACTCTGCAGCTCAGATTTCAAAATGCATTTTTAATTTCTTAAATTCTTTCTAACACATAAATCATTTTATTTTGTTATCATCAAAATAAGGTATCAACATTTTTCACTGTCCGTCACTCTGCTCTCTCACTTTTTCGTACGTTTGCCATTCATCGCTGCGACTCTCAGCACCCTCTAAGTCATTATCATCTCATCCATCAAAGTAAGTAACCGTAATCTTCATCTTCCCATTTTATTTGATTTTTTTAATTCTCCATTCCATTTTTCCGTCACTGTTGCTGAGTTCCAATTTCTGTGATTTTCGCTGTGACAAAAAAAAGGATTCACCGCGATGAATTTCATATTTCGCCGCAACTAACCCTAATTTTCACCGTGACTAACTGCAGTGAACAACAAAAAAATTTTCTTAGTGTTGGGCTAGTTTGTGTTTACTTTTATTTCTTTGTTTTTTATTCTCGTGTTAACTAGTGACCATGCCTAGAACTAAGACCCCAAATGTTGTAAACCCCCTATTCCTAAACCTTTACTTGTTCTATTTTTTGAGGATGTTTTAGAGCTGATCGAAAAGCATCCCTTGGTTAAGGAGCGTTCGTTCCCTTTAACCCCTGCCACCCATCCTTTTGTCCACCGAATAATTGAGTTTGGCCTTACCGGCCTAATATGCGAGCGTACCCAGGGAAACCTCGCCTTTATTCATCACTTCTATGCCTTATGCTGCCACGAATCCGCCCTTTACATCAACTGTCAAGGAGTTAAACTAGCTCACTTGATAAACTGAAGCACCATAGGTCAACACCTTTTTATTACTATCTGTCCGCAAGACAAATACACTCTTCTCATGAGTAACTTCCCTGAGGATCAAATTTTTGAGACTCTGTGCTTACTAGGGATGGGTTGGCATGTCCCTCGTAGATTTGAAATGTATATTTACCGTTCTGAGTATCGTCCAGAGACTAAACATTTTATCTACCTCATCTACAGTAACATCCTTCTGACTAGCCACCTTGCGAACTTGACAAAAAAGCAGGCCCTCTGTATATACATGTTGATGCAGGGGATCAGCTTTAATATCTCCACCCTTATCTATTCTAGCCTTCGAGATGCCGTTCTCACTTCAAAAACCATGAAGGCCACATCTTTCCCTACCTCATTTCAGAAATCTTCATTGAGGTGGAAGTCGCTGATCACCCCAAAGACCACCTCTTCGCCCCCACCCCTACTTTCATCTATGAGCGGATCCGTCAAGCTCCCTCTCCTCAGCCTGTGCCATTTATAGATATCGATGACCTAGTGGTTGACGACCAGGAGGCCTTACCACGCCGGCACCGGACGTCCACGGAGTACCACCAGTCCTAGTTACTATCAAGTGTGACACCTCTTATATATCCCTCTTGGCTTCCATTATGATGAGTTGTAATAAAAGAATGGCCTCAAATAACTTATAATGTGAAAATGGATCAAAATGGAAACTTCCATTTTTATGCAAGTTACTATTCACTGTTTTTCGGGACAACTTTGAAAATTCATAACTAATTCTAGAAAAATCGAATTCGAGTGGTTCAAACTTCTATTTGAAGGTTACAAAATCCTTTATGAGGAAAAAAATACTCATTTGAACATAAACTTGTCTAGTTGGTATAGTTTCATTCGTGAAAATGTTACTGGTCATATGGTAATTTTCCATTTTTCCCAGCATTTTCTGTGATTTTTCACCAAATTTGGACAATCATAACTTTATGTACAAAAGTCCAATTCCAGTTAACTTTGACTTGTTTTAAAGCTTGCAATGTGAATTATTTTTCTAGAAAATTTCAGTTCATATGGAGTTCATTTACTCTGTTTCACGACAGGTCAAAGTATGGGGTTTGACAAACTTTACTTCTAGCTCTTAGTCAATTTCCAACCTTTCTTAAATTCATAAACTATTATATTGGATTTTAAACCTTTCTTAATCCTACTAACCCATGTAATTAGATATTCTAAAGGAATACACTATTTGTCATGAGTCCATCATACATGCACAAGTTACATTACATGTCATATTACAATTATAAATCATAACAACATAAAGTCTACAACATAATCCACATTAACACACATCAAACTTTGCTTCAAGTATCAAGAACTTTCTCCTTACCCTTTGATGTGAGTCCACCTAAAAATGGTTAGTGGGGGAGAATGAGATTTTTCGAAATCCCAATAGCAAAAATTTCTAACACAATTTATAAAATTGCATGACAACTTTCCATATAAGTGTGAATTCATAAAAGTGCAACATGTAGCAAATTAAATGCATATGTCCATAGCACATAAAAGCACATATTCACACTTTCAATCATCATAAATTTTCAATACAAGTCATGCATAAATTCTACACATTTTCAAAGCAATTAAGTTTAAGGTTAGAAGGTCTTGCTACCTTATGCTCTTAATTTTCCTTTAACTTTGGTGCTTTCTTGATCACATGAGGATTTAATTCCTTGCATGAAACCCTTGCATACATAAAGCACAACATTATAGCCATTAAACACAAGCCATTACCAAGGCAAAAATCAATGTAAAACTCCCTCAAACTTCTCTTTGAATTACATAGGTCTTAAAATATCAAAACTTGTCTTTAATGTTTTCAATGCTTCCCAAAAATTGGGCTCACTTTTACCCTACACAAAATCTCATTTTAAAGCCATTGGAAGCATCAAAATCATCAAAACAGCATTCCTTCTCCAAGTTCCAGATTAGACCGAAACATACACATAGATGCCATATTGTGATTTTTCAAACTTTCAACACATATACCAAAATATTCTTTATCCCAAACTCATTTCCATGGATTATATAGCTTGAATACAACTCTTCATCAAATATAAAATTGGGCAACATCTCCCCTTAGGGTTTGAGATTCCAAAAATTCATACAAACATCAAAACCAAGCAATATATACATCAATCTTCTCCTTAACATGCAAGGAGTGTTTTGCAACCATTTATTTCCTCTAAATCCCTCTCTTTCTCATTTTTCCTCTCATGAAACCAAACTTTCCAGCCACCAAAAGAGAGCCAAAACCAAAAATCTAAACCGATAGAAAGGTATAGGTTAGCATGAGAAGGCTTTTTACCTTTGAATTTCTTTAAGCTCTTCTTCCTCTTGAAGCTTGAAGATGGCATTTTCCTCTCTCAATTCCATCAATAAGAAGTCGGTCCAAATGGAGAGGAAGAGGAAGAAAAATGGCTTTTATAAAATGCCTCATAAAATATCAAGGGTTAAGATGAAACCTTAGTTATTAAGTTTAATCTAAGGGTGGAGATTTTGCCACCACTCCTACATTTGTTTGCTTCTCATTGGCTAGTTAAAAGTTCATCAATTGAGGCTAACAAAATCTGGTTGAGGTTTGGTTACACTAACCAAACCAAATTCCATTCGGTTACTTCAACCGATTACAACTTTCACCGGTAAAAGTAACTTTATTCCGGTAAATTTTTTTCTACTTTTCTGGAGATATTTTCTTTCTCGTTTAATCTCCATATTTTTCTCTTGAATATGGTAAAATTATTATCCCCAAAATACCCCTTCCGCTAGGCCAGGTCCGACTTTGGGTCATAGCCCATTAGCATCAACTTTTTCTATACTTTCTATCTATAGGCTCTAATATGACGTTTGACTATTGGTTTGACCCTTTTTATCCAATGACCATATTACCCTTAGTCTTTATACTTAATGACATTTATGTCCCTGGCTTACATTCTTAGTAATTTCAAAGCCTTAGGACTAAATTGACCAGAGTCTCTTTGGTCCATTGACATCTTCTATTTCTATATTTTTATTTCTGGGCCTTATCTTATCTCATAACTATCAGTTTGGCCTCTATTTTAGTTTACAGTAAAGGGTGGATATTACATCAAGGGCTTGGATGCTAAGTTCCAGCAGTTCAAGATCACAGTGCTTCAGCAGCTTGTGTGAGACCGGAGGTATCACCAGAGGATGGATTCACTTCTTGCAAAGAGCTTACATTTCCATACACCTCCAGAGGAGGATGATTTTAGCAGTGCAGGACCTTCTAAGGCCGGTCCATCTGGAGGAGGTGGAGCAGCGTAGAGGATTAAGGAGGAGGAGCCTACTACCGACGTGGATTCTGAGAGCGACTCAGCGATGGAGGGATATGACTATTTTTCTTTTGATTTGTGTATACAGTTGTATATGATGAATTTTCTGAACTTTGTTTTACATCTTTGTTTTCTAAATGCATATTTTACGGTATTGCTTGTGAATTCTGCGCTTTCTCTGTTTTTAAATCTTTCCCTTCAATCATTGAGGACAATGCTTGATTTAAGTGTGGGGGAGATTTAGGATTTAGGGTTTTTCAAGCCTTACTTTGAATTTTAAAATGCAACTGGAATTTTTGAAGGTTAAATGTTGGGCAATTTTGCTTAAAATTTTGGAAATTTTTAGGTTTTCCAAAATTTTTTGAGAAAATTTTTTATTTGCAAGAGGTTTTGAACTGCATTTTTGCTCTCAAACCACTTTCATCACAACTAAATTGTTTGTTCACCGTGGTGAAAGTCATTCAAAATAAGCAATTCACCTCTCGGCTGTGTTCGTTGCGACCATCGTATGGTTGCGCTGCAATAAAACTACTTGTGCACAAAACCACCCTCTCGGATGTGGTTCGCCGTGACCAACTTTGTTGTTAGCTGGGACGAAACCTTCAATGCACATAAAAAAAGAGGTTTTTAAATTCAAAATAAAAAGTTCCTTTTACCTTTATACCTTCAATACTCCTGAACATATATCAGATACCTTGATTTTCACAAATAATGCATTGGGAAATTGATACATGACTTTAAGGAATAAAAGCTTTTGATTAATTGCGTTTTCAAGTTATTTGCAAAGGAGCAGCGTTGATGCAATTTTAAGTTGACTCTTTGCATTTTTAATTCTTGAGACTATCTAATTGAGACATTAGCCTTGTCGTGAGGATAATTGGGCCTAACTTCATTTGATTTGAGTGGGTTTGTCTTGATTTTTAATCTCTCTAGAACTTGTCTTGATTCTTAATCAAAGCTTTATGATCCAATATTCTGTGAAATAGATAGAGGCCTTCATTTCAAAATCCCTTCATTTTGCCCAAACACAAACCCAACATAATTTAACCATTGTTACCCTTTTAAGCCCATCATTCTTGGAAACCAGCATTAGAAAGCTATATCTTTATATGCAAACATATTTTGATTAATTTGTACTCTTAAAAAAACCAAAAATATAAAAAATATATATATAAAAAAGAAAGAAGAAAAGAAAGAAGAAGTGAAGAAGAAAAGAGAACAATAAAGAGAAAAGTGTTTATAAAATCATATGCTTGAACACATATTTCTCTAAAGTCTAGGCATTGACATGTTTAGTTTTCTTTGGTGCCGTGTATTCAAGAACTTCTTTTCATAACTCCATTTCATTATCTTCAATCCCCTTTATCGATCTTAAACCTCAAAAGCCCTCTCGATTCACATTATATAGATCTTATGGTGGAGAGGTAGAATAATTACAAGCTTATGGTAGGGATTTAATTAAACATACCATGAGTGAAATTGTCCATGCTTAGCGAGCAGAGAGAGAAACACTTCTACCTTTTGAGAGGAATTTTTTTTATTCAGTCTTTAGAATTGAACTCTCAGAGATCAATTTATTATTGTCTATGCCATGATCCTTGTTAATTACTTGACAACGACCATGGGGTTGCACCCTATAGTGCAATTCTTGGAAATGACAATTGTTTTGATCCGTTTCCGAGGTTTCACAATGACAAAGTTTTTAAACTATCATCTGTGGCATAGTTGCTGATCACATAGCTATTGGGATTAGTATGTACAAGCAGCGGAATTTAAAATTTTCTAATCCCAAATACGGATCTATCAAAGGCATTTAGATCGAGGAGATGAAGGCGTACCTTTTGCGTTTCGAGATTGTCCCTTCCTCTACATCACGAGGAGCCGACGTTCTTTCAATCCCCTCCCTCCACCGGTATCCACGCGAACAGTCTCCAACAATAGCAATATGCTAGCGTCTCTTTGTTTCACTCTCTCGCTCTCTAGGGTTTCGTGGCTCAAGAGCGAATTCAAATTCAGAATGGGATGCCTCTTCTGTTCATGAACACTTATATTATAAAGCTCATAGAGTGCATCATAATCAATGATTAATCTTTTATTAATATTGAAAATTTTGAATTTTTAATTTCAAAAGGATATTCTAGATCTAATCTTGAAATTCAAATTTCAAAAGGATATCCTAGATCTAATTTTGAAATTCGGATTTCAAAAGATATTCTAGATCTAATCTTGAAATTTGGATTTTAAAAGGATGTTCAAGATCTAATCTTGAAATTCTAAATTTGAAATTCAAAATGTGAAATTCGAATTTCACAATCTTAAGTTGGATTAAATTGATCTGATCAAATCATATCCATTTAATTCATCCAAATAATGAGCCAACAGATTTAATTTATTTTTATAAATTAAATTGATGCTAGTTATTTAATTTATCAAATAAATTAAACTAACACACACAAATATTATTTATATAATATTTTGCAATTTCAAATTTCAACATATATACACATATATTTAAAATTTGAATAAACCCTAGGAATGAAGCTTATGTTGGGCTTTTCTTGCGTGTGACCATGTAGGCCCATATAAAGTTGGCAGTGGGCTAATCTCACCATAAGCCCATAAGTGGTAAGCGGTCTCTAGCAAGACATTATGACTACCCAAATCATACGGGAATCGTTAACACGACGTAACCTTTTATGCAACCACATCACGTCCCTTTTGTCACGCGATATCTCAGTCAAGGATGAGGAACGGATGACGTCATCCTTCTATTCCTGACCATTACTTTCTCGATCTATGAGTAGTCCGATCAAAGCAATGAAAAACCCCTTTTCGTTACAGTATGGTCATACATTTCTCAGACTCACTCATCTAGGGGCCCAGTAATTCTCTCAACTAATGTGAGGGACAAATCCCATCTTGATCGCTCACATTCCTCCACATAAAAACCCTTAAGCCTGATTATAGCCTTTATCATCACCCGGTCAAAGGTGACTTTTGACTAGGTTAAAGCTTAGTGACTTTCATGCAGGAATCCTTGATGATCTCAAGTCAAAAGGCATTGTGACGTGATCACATATGAGACAAGCTAATGACTTAATCCATGCAGCTTTCTCATAGTGAGTCGGTCTAGTACCTTGTACTCTTGCAAGTGCCTATGACTTTGACTCGTATCTCAATACCTTATCAAGTCATACTGGTCTTACTTTATCTTTGTTCCCATAAAGATAACTGACTAGGGACATTTAGGACAATATTCATAATTTGCCCATGGATGCAATTATCATAATAAACATACAAAGGTTATGATAATTAGATGGAGAAAATACATTAAAATAAATAATGTGTGAGGTACAATGATTGGCCCCTAGGGTATAATTTCCAACATCCTCCCACTTGCACTAGGTACAATCATTGATTTGTCAAATTCCCATTGTCCTAACATGACTTTCATGTTTCATTTATGCAAACAATTTGTTAAGAGGATCAGCAACATTGTCTTCTCCAAATACATTGCATATTTTGATATCACCTCTATCAGTAATTACTATGATAAGGTGAAATAGCCTGAGTATATGCTTGCCTGTGCAATAGTACCATTATTGTCACAGAATAAATCCCTTGGATTTGAGATGGTAGGGACTACCCCTAGTTCTGTAATGAACTATTTTATCCAAATGACTTCTTTAGCTGCATCTGGTGCTGCTATATACTCGACTTCCACTACAGAATCAGCTAATGTACTTTGCTTATAGCTCTTCCAGCTTATTGTGTCACCATTCAACAGGAATACGAATCCTGACTGCGATCTAGAGTCATCTTGATCGATTTGGAAACTTGCATCTGTGTAACCAGTACACAAAGCTCATCATCCAAACCACCGTATACTAAAAATAAATCTTTAGTCATTCTCAAGTACTTAAGGATATTCTTGACAGTAGTCCAATGACCTTCACCTCGATCTTGCTGGTACCTACTAGTCATACTCAAGGCGAATGAGACATCCGATCAAGTACATAACATGTCATACATAATGGATCCAATAGCCGAGGCATATGGAATCTTACTCATTTGATCTCTCTGATCCGGTGTTTTTGGACACAGATCCTTTGAGAGAAGGATGCCATGAGACATGGGTATGTACCCTCTATTCGAATCCTGCATACTGAACCTATGCAGTATTTTGTCTATATATGTACTCTGACTTAAGCCTATAAGCCTCTTGGATCTATCTCTATAGATCTTAATCCCTAAGATGTAAGTGGCTTTGCCCAAGTCTTTCATTGAAAAGGATGTTCCTAACCAAGACTTGACATTCTGCAAGGTAGGAATGTTATTTCGAATGAGTAGGATGTCATCAACATAAAGCACCAGGAATACAACTATGCTCCCACTGACTTTCTTGTAAACACAAGGTTCATTCATGTTTTGAATGAAGCCAAACTCTTTGACAACTTCATCAAAACGATGATTCCAACTCTATGATGCTTGCTTCAATCCATAAATGGACCGTTGAAGCTTGCATACCTTAAACATCCTTAAGTAGCTTTCCATTAAGGAAAGTTGTTTTGACATCCATCTCCCTTATTTCATAGTCATAATATGATGCAATGGCAAGAAGGATTTTGATTGACTTGGCCATCACTACTGGGGAAAAGGTTTCATCATAGTCAACACTATGAGTTTGTGTGTATCCTTTCATAACCAGTCTTGCTTTGAAGATACTAACATTGCCATCCATGTCAGTTTTCTCTTTAAAAACCCATTTGCACCCAATGGTTTTTACACCTTCAGGTGGCTCAATCAAGGTCCATACTTGATTATCATACATGGATTGCATTTCAGACTTCATGGCATCTAGCCACTTGTGAGAGTTTGGTCCTACTACGGCCTCTTGATAGGTGCTTGGCTCATTGTGTTCAATAAGCAACACATCATCACTCCCAGTAACCAGAAATCTTTATCTCTGAGGTCATTATCGTAATCTATCAGACCTCCGTAGGCTTCATGTTGCTTGAAGAGGCTCAACAACATCTTGTGAGTCTTCTTTGTCTTCCATCTGTAGTTTTGTGGGGTCTTGAGATTCTCGAACTTCTTCGGGAAGCAACTTGCTTCCACTGGTTCTTTTAGAGATGAACTCTCTTTCTAAAAAGACACCGTTTTGAACAACAAACACTTTGTGTTTGGTGGGATTATAGACATAGTATCCCTTTGTTTCCTTGGGATACCCCATAAAAAGGCATTTAGAGGATTTGTTTGATAATTTATCGGAGGCCTGCTGTTTAACATAGACCTCACATCCCTAAATCTTGAGAAAAGACAAGCTCGGTTTCTTTCCAGTCCATATCTTATATGGTGTCTTTTCAACTGCTTTAGATGGAACACGATTCAGTGTGAACACAACTGTTTCCAGTGCATGGCCCTAAAAGAAAGGTGGAATATCTGTTTAACTCATTATAGATCAACCATATCTAATAGAGTTCGATTCCTCCTTTTAGAAACTCCATTCCATTATGGGGTTCCTGGAGAAGTGAGTTGTGAGATTATCCCACAACTCCTAAGATGGTCAACAAACTCTTGGCTCAAATATTCGCCTCCTCAATCAGATCGAAGGCTCTTAATTGTCTTGCCAAGTTGGTTTTACACTTCATATTGGAATATTTTGAACATTTTGAAAGATTCAGATTTATGTTTCATTAGATAAACATAGCTATATCTACTGAAATCATCTATAAAAGTAATGAAGTACATGTAACCTTCTCTAGCAGGTGGGTTTAGTAGTCCACATACACCTGTATGTATGAGGCCCAATAAATCAGTAGCCCTTTCACTGTGCTAAGTAAAAGGTGCCTTAGTCATCTTTCCCAATAAACAAGATTCACATGTGTTGATTGTTTGAAAGTCAAACGAGTTAAGAAATCCATCTTGGAGTTTGGAAATGCATTTCTCATTTATGTGGCCTAGACGACAATGCCATAAGTAGGCTGGATTTAAATCGTTTGATTTAATCCTTTTAGCAGTTACATTATAGATATTTCCACTTGTGGGATGTTCTAAATTTAAAAGGTAATGATCAAGATGCAGATCACCATCAACATAAAATTGTCATTACGATAAATAGAACATTTTCAATTCCCGGCAATGGAAGTATAACCTTCCTTATCTAAATAAGGAAGAGAAACAATGTTACTACTCAAAGTAGGAACATAAAAGCAATTGTTCAATACTAACAAAAGCCCACTGGGCAGAACTAATTCATAAGTGCCTATAGTTAGAGCAGCAACTCTTGCTTTATTCCCAACGCATAGGTCCACTT
>JANTPZ010154760.1:0-32128 GCA_025593235.1 Vachellia pachyceras
GTCCAGTCCTCAGAGCTCCTCTGAGATTTTCCAATCCACTAACAACAATAACATTAGGCTTCTCAAGCCTTTACAAAGGGAATCACACTCCCCCTCATGATTTGCACTATAACAGAGACCAACATGCTCTGCTTTCTCAACTCAAACTCAGCCCAACAAGCTCAAGATCCCAATCTTGAGTTTCTCACAGAACTACAATAAGTTTGGATGAACTGATATACTCTCTCAAAGAGTGGATAGATTAACATTGAAGCTCTCGGAGAAGTATAATATCAGAGTCCTAATGTAATGGAATTTCCACGAATCCACACTCTTTGTTTTGAGCTTAGTGACTCCATATACTTCATCTCTCCTGTTTCTATGTTCGTTGCTTCCTCATATTTATAGATGTTAGCAAATTATATCCTTTGGAGAGAAGCGTTGTATTTTCTTTTCAGCTTTGCTCTTGTGCTCTGTTTTTCAAACTTGGTCTGCTCTGACAAATTTGTTTGTTGAAACAGAAAGAATAGCCGTTGGAGTCCTGACGAGAAACAAGTTTTGTTGAAGAAGATTAATCCGTTAGAGATTGTTTTGCTTCTGTTACACTTCTGCTTCAATGGATGAGGGCATATAATTTCTGCGTTAAATGGCTCTGACACGAAGAGAGATGTTATCTATGATTTTATCCGTTGAGAGCCCATGCCGAATATATGTTTAGAGATTCTTATTTCCTGTTAATAAGTCTAGACATGAAGCATTTATGAGAGCAATTGATATTCAAAAAGCCGTTAAACAAATAAGGAAAGATTCGGTAAGAGAGTAGGTGTGTAGCGTAGGTGAAGTGTGTCAGAGATAAAGTGGTCAGAGAGAGAAAGAGACAGTGCTCGAGCATAAAGTTTTAATGCTCAAGTGTTGCTCAAAATATTTCAAAGAAAAGTTCAATGCTTTGATGCAATACTCGAGTGTTATGTGAAAGTGTTTTGAAAGGAATCAAATACTCGAGTGCCATATTTCAATGGTTGAGTGTTAACAATACTTTCTAGAAATACTCGAGTATTCTGTGCAAGTAATGAAAAATAATTTTGATGAATCATAATACTCGAGTGATGAAATAATGATACTCGAGTGCTAGTAATGCTGGAAGTGAATACTGGAAGTGTTGAGATAGAGTTTTGATGAACAGTGAAAATTTTCAGCTCGATACTCGAGTGATGGAAAGCTGGTACTCGAGTGTTAGCAGTGCTGGCAAACAATACTTGCAGTGTTAGCTTCCAGTGTTGAGTGAAAGATCACAACACTCGAGTGCTGAAAATCTGTGCTCGAGTGTTGGCTCTGCTGGAAGCTTTCACTTGAAGTATCACTTGACAGCACTGTTAAAAGGTCTCAACACTCGAGTGTTGAAAATGCAGTGCTCGAGTGTTGGCTGTGCTTGATGTGTATGTTGGAGCATTGAGTGAAAGCACTGTGTGAAAAAATAAATTTTAAGCTCAATGCTTGAGCACTAGGTACCAGTGCTCAAGCATTAGCATGTTTTGTGGAGAAAACCTGATTCTGAAACCCGATGCTTGAGCACAGCTTGTAGCTCAACTTGCAACAAGCATAACTCTCTCATTTCAATTCTAAACCTTGCATATAATATATCAATGAAAAGCCCTGCAAGTATACGTTCATATGAATCAAGAATCAGTCCCAAATAATGTATATAAAGAAATTTATGATAGATAAAATAAGCACAGGTCAGAGATAAAGCATTCAGTTTTGACCACCAAGTTTAGAAATTTGTATCTCCTTCATTTGAAATAATTTGAAGATTTTCTTCATTTCTATGAAACGATTTTTGAGTCTAGTTTCATATGAAATTAGTTTCACATCAATCAGAGTTGTATTTTAGGAGATATGGTTAAAATACCAGACATATGTCAAGCTGTCAGAAAACAGAGGAGCTTATGCTCGAGCATTAGGGATCCAGTGCTCGAATATTGGCTTCCTAGAGGTCAATACTCGAGTATTTGATCCAGTGCTCGAGTGTTGACACCCTAGATGTCAATGCTCGAGTATTATGACCTAATACTCGAGTGTTGACCCAAAAACTCAACAAGAAGCCCCGAAAACTCATCATACTCGAGTGTTTGACTTTGTGCTCAAGCATTAACTTCTAGAATCAGTTTTGAACATCCGAATAAAGCTTAGATGAATGTTAATCAATAAAACATCTATTTAAAACATTTTAACATTCAAAAAGAGTTATTTAACCACATCATCCTCCAATTAAAATAATGTAAATATAGATTAACCAATATGCATTGTAAAATCATTATGCATGAAAAATATGTATTGTGAAAAACTTTTTGCATTGTAAAAACATTTTGCTCTTATTTGACATCATCAAAACTAATATCTAACAAAATCAAGTTTCAATTTGATTTCTTAAATTTAAAAAGTATCTTGTTAATCATTTTTCCTTAACACCGTTAATTTCCTTTAATGAAAATAATGGCTCCACAAACTTAGATTGTGATTTTGCAGTTAAATAATTGTAAAATATGGTTACTTTTTTTATGCTTTTTGCCCGTATTTTAAGGGCAAATTTTAGTTAAATTCACAAAGTATTCCATAAAAAAACCGGCATACTAAATGTTCTCACCAACAATTAATGGGTTTGCTGTCCATTTATTTTTTTTCTGAGACATTACTGATCTCTACAAAGTAATTCCTCATTTGATGGTTGGATTTCAATTTAAATAGACAATAAATTTGTTTTTTCCTCAAAATCTCCACATATTGAAAAGTCTCAGACATCTTCATCAGTTGATAGGAAAAAAAACGTTCCTCCACATTGGAATTTAACGATCTTCTTACTTGAGTTAGTGTGAACAAATTCCTATTCTAATACAAGGATGTCGTCACTTATCACATTCAACTTAGCAAATAGAAATTTTTTTGTTCATATTGAGAAGTCTCAGACATCTTTTTCACTTGATGGAAAAAAGATTCCACCTTATTGAAATTTTATATTTTATCTTTACGATCTTTTCAATATTATGTCTACTTGGGAGGAAACACATTGCTCTTAATTAAATTTGTGATTCCATAGATCACTTTAAAGTGGGTGCAAGATAGTTTCACTCTCCTTTTTTTACTGAATTTTTTTGTTCACTGAATACGATTTTTGTTGATTCTCACATTCGATTTAAATTTACTTCCAAAAATTTAAGGCCACTTAACGCAAAATAATCATATTGAAAAATCTATATTTATTTACCAACTTTATATCTTCATTATATTATGGAGAAGTATAAAAATGTCACATTTTGATTAAAAATTTAATATTGTATATGTTATTTTAAAGAAATTTAATAAGATTAGTTTATAAATATTAATTAATTATTAATACCTCTAGGACTTGATTTATTCTCTTTATTTTATTGTTTTATTATAATTTTCTAATGTTGTGTTTCTTCTCGTTTGAATTTTAATTTGAATTTCAATGTCAAAATTTTCATATAAAATTTGATTCATATCTTTCTATTCAAAAAGTTTCCATCAAAATTATTAATTATATTATTCATTAATATTATATACGGAATAGAGATATATAGGCATGTCTTTTGACCGAATATGAATATTGAATACGCATACTAATAAATAATTAATTAACCGACATGGCGGTCAGAACATACACGTCATACGGATAAAAAGAACAGAAATAGATTGTTATAATTAAGTCACAGAATCAAGAGGAAGAAAACTTCCCTCAGCATTGGCCCAAATCGTCGGATGATGCTAGGCATGGGGTCGTGTTTGGTATCAATGAGCAAGGGTTAACGTATAGGGTTGATCTGCCTGAGGAGAATGAGGATACAAATGCTAATGCTGGAGTTATCGTTCCGGTGGGAGGCATGGGGGTTGTGGAGATCGCGGACAAGCTAAATCGAGTATTTTTTTAAGCGTGCCGCTGGAGATGGGTGGGATTCGCCCACAACAAAGAGAAGGAAAAATTCCAATTTTGACTCTCCATGCAAGGCTGAGTCAAGGATGCTTGAGCATACAAGAGAGGGTCAGGAATCTGCAATGTCTAACCAAGGGGGCGTTAATGATGAGGTAATTAGATGTACTCAAAATGAAGATGATTCTCGGGTGCCTTTTAATTTTTCAGGCTCTTTGCAGTTCGTAACAAGAAGCAATAGAGATAATGACTTGCAAAGGATGAAGAAAAGGAGAGGAAAGGCAAAACTTTTTAAAGGTAAGTCTTCAAAACCAGGGGTGTTTAATGGGGTTATGACCCCTTCTGAAGAAGGGCATGGTGGCTGGCCGTTCACATCCACCAATGAGCCATGATTTGTTTATACTAGAACTATCAAGGTTTAGGAAGCACCTTGACAATTCGTCACTTAAGGTTCTTGTGCAGAAAAATACAAACCATTGATAGTGTTTTTGGCGGAACCAAAAATGAAAAGGCAGAGAATTGAGAGAGTACAGCGTAAGTTGGGTTTTATTAATGGATTTTATGTTGATCCTTTAGGAAGATCTGGAGGTTTAGCTTGTTGGTGGAGAGAGGATTTGGATATTTCAATAAGTATGGTTAATAAACATATGATTCATGTTGAGGAGTTATTTTTGAATGGGAAGGGGCTTGGAGCGGTAACTTGTGTGTATGGGCCTACTGATGTGAATTTAAAGCAGCGATGGTGGAATGAGTTGAAGAGATTGAGACCAATCAATGGGATTTCCTTGTTAGTCTTAGGTGATTTTAATGAAATGTTATATCATTCGGATAAGGAGGAAGGTAGGATTGTCACAAATAGAGAGTTAGAGAGATTTAGAAGCTTTATAAATGAATGTGAGATGATGGAAATGGAGACCAAGGGTTGTCATTTTACATGGGCAAATAATAGGGACGGTCAAAACTTTATAAGAGAACGAATTGATAGAGTTGTCATAAATATTAAGTGGCGGGAGAGGTTTACTAAAGGTCAATGTCATGTTTTGAACTCTATTGGATCTAATCACTGCCCTTTGCTGGTGGATTACGAATTTCGTGATCTCTTGACACCTAAATATTTTAAATTTGATATGAGAAGGTTAGTGCATCCATAGTTTGAGGATATAATTCGTGAGAATTAGGAAGTGGGTGGAAATGAGGTGATTTTGGCAAAGTTTGTAGAAAATTTATCCTCTTTAAGTAGGATGTTGACATAATGGCATACTCGTGAGTTTGGAAATAATTTCAAAGCCATTAATTTGCTGATGGGAAAGATTCAAAACTCTTTAAAGAAGGAATGGAATGATCATATAGCTCAAGAACTAGCTAGGCTGAAAAGCAATATGAATGATCTTTGGGAGAAGGAGGAAGTTTATTGGGCCCAAAAATCGAGAGTAAAATGGTTAAAATGTGGGAATCAAAATACAAAGTTTTTCCATATGGCTACTATAAGGAGGAGATGTAGAAACAAGATCACTAGGATAAGGAATGGAGATGATTCGTGGGTTAAAGGTGAAGAGGAGAATGGGAGATTCTTTAAGGAGTTTTATGCTAATTTATTTAACAGTTCGGGTGAGAGAGACTTTGAAAGAGTTCTTGATTATGTGGAGCAAATGGTTACGAAATAGGATAATGAACTTTTAGTGGCTAATGTATCTAATGAAGATATTAAAAAACCTATGTTTGAACTAGGAGGTTCAAAAGCTCCAGGTTCTGATGGTTTTACAGGAAATTTTTATCAAAAGGAATGGCATGTGGTGGGCGCACAGGAGGAGATCAGCTACTTGTTCCAAATTGTTGCAGTGAACACTCCAGGTAATTATTTGGGACTTCCAACTACTTGGGGCAGGTCAAAAGCTCAACCAGTGAATTTTGTAATAGATAAAGTCAAGAGGAGGGTGCAGAGTTGGTAGAAAAATTTCTTATCTGAGGCTGGGAGAGAGGTACTTATAAAATCTGTTGCAAATGCCATTCCAATATAACCTATGTCATGTTTTCTCTTTCCAAAATCTGCATTGCTTAAGCTAGATCAACTTATTTCAATTTTTTGGTGGAAGGAGGGTGAAGAGAAAAGGAAAGTTCATTGGGTATCAAGGGATAAATTAAAGAAGGATAAATTACATGGTGGAATGGGGTTCAAAGATTTTGAGGCCTTTAACTTGGCATTGATAGCCAGATTAGGATGGAGGATTCTTTATGAGCCTAATCAGTTGTGGGTTAAAATATTGAAAAGAAGGTATTTTTCAAGTTGTAGCTTTCTTGAAGCAAAGAAAGGTGGTAGTGCCTCTTGGATTTGGAATAGTATTTTGGAGGGGAGGAAGGTTCTTGAGAAAAGAGTTTTACTAAGCATAGGTAATGGGAGGGGAACAAGGGTCTGGGGTGATCCCTGGGTAAGAGCTTTAAATGGGTTTAAATTAGTTTCCCCTTGTCATGTTCCCTCCTTGTCAAATCTTAGAGTCTTGGAAATTATTAGCAATGAGGGGTGGGAGTTGAGTCTAATAGAACCTTATTTAGAGCAGTTTGAATTTGATGCAATTAAAAATGTGTCCATAGCTTGCTCAGGGCGGGATGACAGGTGGTTGTGGAGAGGGGGAACTAAAAGTAGTTATTCAGTGAAGGAGGGTTATAGGATTACCAGGAGATTAGTGAGAAGTAGGACTGAATCTAGAGCTGAGTCCTCAAACTCATTCCATGAGAGTTTGTGGAGGGAAGTATGGAAGCTTAAGGTGCCAAAGAAGATTCATGTGGAGATTACTATCAAATGCATTACCTACAATGGCTAATTTATCAAGAAGGAACTGTGTAGTTACTGATTTATGCTTAATCTATAAAAGCAAAAGTGTATCTGCTAGCCATTTATTTTTCCTATGCGATTTTGGGTTAAAAGGGCATCGTTTGGGAGTTCCTTTGGTTTTCATTGCAATGAGGATCAATGTAAGGATATAAATTATTGGTTAGCTTGGTTATTTTGTGAAGTTGGCCCTGATGAGTGGAATAAAGCTCTCTTAGCTATGTTGCTATGGTAGATTTCGAAAACGAGATGTGACCTTTTGTTTCGAAATTTACTTCCTGATCCTATTGTGGTTTCCAATCAGGCTGTTGCTTTGTTGAATGAATTCTGGGAGATTACCATGGGGATCCAAAATGTGGAGGAGCTCTCAGTGCTTCACAGCTTGAGGAAAGAAAACATCAAAAGGTGGA
This sequence comes from Vachellia pachyceras, assembly GCA_025593235.1. Classification (NCBI taxonomy): domain Eukaryota; kingdom Viridiplantae; phylum Streptophyta; class Magnoliopsida; order Fabales; family Fabaceae; genus Vachellia; species Vachellia pachyceras. Next base: position 7,163 of record JANTPZ010154760.1, read on the forward strand.
GTCCTCCAAGAGGTAATTGTAGTAAGGTTAATGTTGATGGTGCTTTTGTGCAAGATAGGGGAACTGCAGCAATTGCAATAATTATAAGAGACTAAATGGATGTATACTGGATGGTTTAACAAATTGGTCTGTTCAGAGTCTCCATCTATGACGGAATGTATGGCTCTACAGGAAGCAATTAATTATGCTATTGATAACCAGTTAGATGAAGTCATTTTTGAATCAGATAATCAACTACTTATTAACTGCATTATGAAGGGATGCCATCTCCTAAATGATTTAGTGATATATGCGTGGAGAATATCCTTTTTAAATGAAATTTTATTAGAAACCATGATTTTGTGTGGATTTCCAGGGAAGCAAATTTAGTAGAGGACTGAGTTGCTAAAGCTTCAGTAAAGGGGCCATGTCCTCTCGATTGGGCGTGAAGACCTCCTAAGTACTTACAACAACTGTTGGAGAAGGATGCTTTTATTTTTGTTGATGAAGTTGTTTAGTTTTGTTGAGTTTTGTTTATTGTTGTTAGTTTCTGTTTGTAGTGAGGCTTCATCTTTGTTGTTGATGGAGCTCTTTATTTTTCTTTTGTGTTGGACTTTTGTTTTTTCTGGTTTGTTCATCAATGGAAGCTCTTCTTTCCTGGCAAAAAAGGAAAAAAAAACAAAAGAAAACTTCCCTCAGCACTTTCTCACCATATATTGTTATAATTACTACCACCTCTGGTTATTAATACAACATTTCATCAACTAATTTAAGAGATTCAAAAATATTTATATGTATCAGTAGATTATATATCAATTTATAAATTTGCAATTAGTTTTGAGAAAAATGATAAATATAAATACTTTAAATTAATTTATTTAGTTTCCTTAATCTCTCCAAATTAGTACTTATGTCTTATATCAATGATTGCATATAGTATTACTAAAAAATGAGTTTCGATAATGACTTTCAACAGCGACAGAAAGAGTCATCACTAAAGTGGCTTTCAGTGGTGGCTTTTAAACGTTCTGCGGTGACCCTTATCTCATTTTTGTAGACAAATATATGATGTCCGGTTTACTAGCAGTGGTAATCTCATTCATAGGTTACATAGGTATGCATACAGAATGCCAATAAATTCTTCATCACATCTTACTCATCCCTAATGGCAAACATGTTAGCTAGGCTAAATGTTATAGCTATTAAATAAGGCAGCAACATTCTCTCCCCAAATTCACTAGTGAGATTTAGATCTATATTGGCCTTAATATTATAGCCCTATTCGTTATAATGTTTTATATAAACGTACACACACATATATATTTCTTTTAGCTATGAAGATGTAATAATAGATTGTTGGGATTATAACGTACACGCAGCAGAATTTTAAAATTTTCTAATCCCAAATTCGGATCTATCAAAGGCGTTTAGATCAAGTAGATGAAGGTGAACCTTTTGCGTTTCAAGTTCATCCCTTCCTTTGCATCTGGATCTCTTTAGTTCCACAAACTTCATCATTCTTGATTCCGTTCACGAGGAGTCGATGTTTCTTTGATCGTCTCCCTCTATCGGTATCCACGCGAACAGTCCCCAACAATGGCAGCGTGCTAGCGCCTCCTCGATTTACTCTCTCTAGGGTTTTGTGGCTTAAGAGTGAATTCAAATTCAGAATGGGATGCCTCTACTGTTTACGAGCACTCATATTTATAGAGCTCATGGAGTGCATCATAATCCAAGATTAATCTTTTATTAATCTTGAAAATCCCAAATTTAAATTTCAAAAAGATATTCAAGATTAATCATTATTAATATTTAAATTCGAATTTGAAATGATATTCAAGATCTAATCTTAAAATTTGAAATTGAAAAGATGTTCAAGATCTAATCTTGAAATTTGAATTTCAAACAATGTTCAAGATCTAATCTTGATTAATCTTGAAATTTGAAATTTGAAATTATATTCTAGATCTAATCTTGAAATTTGAATTTCAAAAGATATTCAAGACTTAATCTTAATTAATCTTGAAATTCGAAACTTGAAATTCAAAATGTGAAATTCAAATTTTGCAATCTTAATTTGAATTGAATTGATCTGATCAAATCATATCCATTTAATTAATCTAAATAATGAGCTAACAAATTTAATTTATCTTTATAAATTAAATTAATGCTAGTTATTTAATTTATCAAATAAATTTAATATTAAGCTAACACACAAATATTATTTACATAATATTATGCAATTTTGAATTTTAACATATATATACATATATTTAAAATTTGAATAAACCCTAGAAATAAAGCTCATGTTAGGCTGTTCTTTCGTGCAACCCTGTATGCTTATATAAAGTTGGAGTGGGCTAATATCAACATTAGCCCACAAGTTGCAAGCGGTCTCTAGCAAAACACTACGACTACCCAAATCTTATGGGGATCGTTAACACAACGCAATCTTTCATGCAATCACATCACGTCCTTTTTGTCACATGATATCTCGATCAAGGATGAGGCATGGATAACATCATCCTCCAATTCCTGACCATTACTTTCTCGATCCTTGAGTAGTTTGATTAAGGAAACGAAAACTCCTTTTCGTTACAGTATGACCATACATTTCTCAGATTTACTTATCGAGGAACCCAGTAATATCTCTCAACTAATGTGAGGGATAAATCCCATCTTGATCACTCACATTCCTCCACATGAAAACCCCTAAACCCGATCATAGCCTTTATCATCAACCGATCAAAGGTGAATTTTGACTAAGTCAAAACTTAGCAACTCTCATGTAGGAATCCATGATGATCTCAGGTCAAAGGGTATTATGATGTGATTACATATGAGATAAGCTAATGACTTAATCTATGTAGCTTTTTCATAGCGGGTTGGTTCTGCACCTTGTACTCTTACAAGTGCCTATGACTTTGACTCATATCTCCATACCTTATCAAAGTCATACTGGTTTCACTTTATCTTTGTTCTCACATAGATAACCGATCAGGGACATTTAGAACAATATTTATAATTTACCTATGGATGCAATTATCATAATAAACATGCAAAAGTTATGATAATTAAATGGAGAAAATACATTAAAATAAATACTGTGCGAAGTACAATGATTGGCCATAGGGCACAATTTCCAACACAGATATCTTCATACTTTTCTTACCCCTCATATTGTATTAATAGTATTAAAGGATCATTGAGCAAGTAAAATAAATAATGTGAAGCAAGAAAGTAGATCATGAGACATTTGCATTGGCATAACTAGTTTTAACTTCATTTTACCTTCATGATTAGGGAGTGAGGTAGATTCAAGTGTAATTAATACCTTGTAAGCCCACAGACAAAGGGATGGGATTCATTGATGCTACCTTTGATTTGCAGACTTGAAAAAGTATCAGTATATGGACTACTAATAGGCAATACAGAAAAAAGCTTACAACTAATAAAATATGAAAGCACCATACATGATAATAACCAATGGAGATTATACTGAGAAATTATCATATAGTATAGACAGTTATATATACTCTAAACTCTATAATGATTTCAACTTGTAAATTATGGAACCGTGCAACTAATTGGATTTAAGATTGATCTAATTTTAGGCTTTGAGCATTAAGGGTTTTTGCCTCCCCTTAAAGTGTGTTTTTCAAAAATTTGAGCTTATGTTATCCTCCTTTTACTTGAGGCTACTTAATTACCACATCAACAAACAACTCTTTCGTGACTAGAGTTCTAAATTTTTTTGCTGCCAACAGAACTAGAGTCCTAATTAATAAAGCCAAAACCAAGTAATCAAATACTATTTTTACTAAATATTTTAAGGGTAAATTTCTTTATGTTTTTTCCAGTATTTTAAGAGAAAAATTTATTTAAATTCTCAAACTATTCCATCAAAAAGCCGGCATACAAAAAGTTCTCACTAATAACAAATAGGTTTGCCGTCCATTTATTTTTTCCTCATACATTATTGATCTTTACAAAGTAGTTCTACATTTGATGGTTGGATTTCAATTTAAGTTGGCAACAAATTTTTTCCCCTAAAAAATTCCACATATTGAAAAGTCTCACACATCTTTATGACTTCATGGAAAAAAAAGTTCCACTATATTGGAATTTTATATTTGTCTTTACGATCATTTTACTTTACTATAAAAAAAGACAGTATCAGTAGCGGTTATTTTATAAGGTTGCAACTCTTTTAACCGCTACAAATGTATTTAGTAACTGTTTCCTAAACTGCTGCAAAAACCATCATGGCAAACAAGTTTGCAGTGTTTCTAAATAGTCAAACCCCCCACAATATTACAGAATTGATACATAAATAGTCAAACCCACCACTAAATTTGCAGTGTTTCTGATAAACTGCTATAAATGGAGGCAAACACAGAAATGAAGATGAAATATTTGTAGCATATATGAAATTACGTAACAAGAAATTGCGTTATCACATTTTAAAACTCTAGTCCTTATTTTCACACCTTGAAATTTTACAACTGGACTTCAAAACTTGATATCAAAACCTGAAGTTTCAAATAAATTTTTTTCAATTATACTTTAGAACTTTCATTGTACACTCGAGTCCCAAATGAAAGTTTCTCAAAACTCGAGTTATGTTTATGAAAACTAGAAGTTTTACTACTAAGCCTTCAAACTTGATGTTTCAGAACTCGAGTCATGAATTCTTGCAAACTCGAGTCCATATTTCTTCTGAAACAACTACGCCTAACGTCTACCAGAGCTTTCCATTTTTGTGATTGAACATTTTGAATATTACCTACTCTCGTAAATGCCGCTGTAGCTCTTTCATTAAATAGGAGTAGGATGACTGAGAATATCTCCGAACATTAATGTCACCTTCATTGTTGTTAAATTGCATTAATGGAGCATTTATAACATACGAACGAACTGAATATACTATTTTCTCTGCATTTACGTATCTATCATTTTTTTGATTAAAATTGTGTGAGCTTTAGTATTTGACTATCTACTCTATCAAGAGAGTTTATCTTGTCAAACTTTGTTGTATTCTTGTGAGATACTCTAGGTTAGGACCTTGAATTAGTTGGGTTGAATTTGAATTGAAAAACAGAGTGAGTGAAACTCTGTTTTAGTACGTGTTGTAAGGGGGAGTGAGCCTCCTGTTGTGAAGGCTTGGCATGCCTGGATTGTTGTTGGATAGTGGATTGGAACTCTCAGAGGCACTCTGAGGACTAGACGTAGGCCAAGAGGACTGAACCAATATAAATCGCTTGTGTCAATTTTTCTCTCTGCTCCCTTTGGTGATTTTGTTTCATTTCTACCATCGAGTTTTTAATTTTAAAAAGTTATCAATTCACCTCTTTTGGTCAAATCCTACACTAACATTTGGTATCAAAGCAGGTCTCTTGTGTAAAGAACTTAATAGTTTCAAGAGAGATCCATGGAAGGATTTGGCGAACACGTATTGACGGATGGAGCTTCTATCACCAGACCCCCAGCCTTTCATAGTCAAAGATTTTCCTTCTGTAAGATCAAGTTTTAAAACTTCATACTAGCTACTGAGATAAATTTGTGGGATGTGTTTGAACAGGGAAATTACGTGCCAATGAAGGTGCAAGATGGACTAACACCAAAATCCCGAGCTGAGTTTGACAGTGACGATTTGAGAAGAGTACATCTTAACAGAAAGATGATTCTTTGAACAAAGATGATTTTTTTAGAATCTGCACCTTACCATCAACCAAACATATGTGGGACGCATTGGAGATTGCCTACGAAGGAACAGAAGCTGTGAAGGAGAGCAAGTAAACACTCTGACAACTGAATACGACTTACTCAGAATGAAGGATGATGAAACGATTGCAGAGTTTTAAATGCGCCATATACACTTAATCAACAACTTGGTAGCTCTCAGCAAAACATATGATCAATACTCTCAAGTCAGAAAAATTCTCAATGTGCTGTCAAACAAATGGGAGGCGAAGGTGACTACCATTGAAGAGTCCCGAGGAGAATCAATGACATATGTGGCAGCGTTGTTTGGAAACCTTGCTAAGTACAAGAGCAAGCAAAAATTTAAGAAAGAGCTATCCAATATTGAAGAAAAGAAGAAGAAGGGACTGGCTCTCAAAACAGTGAAAGAAAAGGAGAAAGAGTCAGAAACAAAGGAGGAAGAAGAAGGTTATGTGGAAGACGGAGAACTTGCAATGGTCATTTGAAAGTTTAGACAAATGTACAGAAGAGACCAAAACTCTAGAAGGCCATACAAAAGAGGATCAAGTAAGATTGTTTGCTACGAGTGTAATAAGCCTGGTCATGTTTGAACTAATTGTCCGCTGCTTACCAACCAGAACAAAGAAAAGGAGAAGAAGTTCAAATCCTTCAAGAAAAAAAAGGCATATGTCTTTGGCATATGGGGAGATCGTTCATCCGATGGGGAAAGTAAGGCAGAAGAAGAAGCAAATCTTGTCTGGTTGCACAAGAAGATTCAAAGAAAAAGGAGGTAATACTCAATGAACCCACTTATTATGAACTACGAGCTAAGTATGATAATATGCATGATGAACTTGTAAAATTTGCAAATGAATTATCTTTCCTTAGGAAGAAAGTCAAGGAGCTTAAAAAACCAGTTGCTAAGTATGTTGTTCATACTTGCAGTAACTGTGATGCTTTGAAAGTTGAAAATGAGAAATTGACAAAAACTCTTGAAAGATTTACAAATGGCAGTGATATGTTACAAGTAATTTTGAAAAGCCAAAGGGTTATAAATGATAGAAGTGGGATAGGATATGATCCCAAAAATGATTTTAAAATGGGAAAGAAAAAGAATGGCAACAAAAGTTATTTGAAACTTTTTCAAAAAATGTGCATGCATCTGAGCCATTTGCATTTTGTAGTTATTATAATAGAAAAGGGCATATAACAACATCTTGTTATTTTAGGAAGAAGAAAGCCCTAGGAACTTATGTTCCAATGGTCCCAAGTACTAACACAGAAGGACCCAAGTTTAAGTGGGTACCGAAATGTCCTAGTTCTCTACTTGTGCAGCTTGATTCTAAGAGAAATGGACATTATGGGAGAAAGAAGTCAAGAGCTTTCCATGTACCTGAAAAGGGATTTTATGAATCAACTAAAAAAAAAAAGCGGGGGAAAGTTCATGGGAAAGCCACTGCTTCAACTTCACTGTCCAAGCAAAAGAAGCAATGGATGCAAATACGTTTTACCTCGAGAATGAATTATCATAAAGTACCATTCATTTATCCTAAAGAGAACATGAAAGGGAGTATCTCTCATGCAAAGAGGAAAAGAATCTCAGAGTCTACTTTATATGAGAATATTGCATGATCCCAAGACCAAGTATGCAAAGATGCAATGGATATACAAAGCTAATCCTCCAAGTACTTGAGGGAAATGTATACAATGATAAAACCTCCTGCATCTTTATCTTTCATATCCATTGAGGTTATATCTTGTGACCTTAGGAATGAACATTGGCAATATGTTCTCATATATATCCCTTAGGCATTCATTTGCTAAATCTGTTTACAAAGACATGACAATGTTTGATAGCTAAATTGCTTATGCATAAAGCCCTGATTCATTCACTATGCTCAATTATCTTAAATTGACTAAATTCATAAAGCAAATGAATTATACTATGTTCCTTACAAGTTAACTTTGAATGGATCCAAGTGGAATTGGATACCATAGAAAGAAAAAGGTTGATATGGTTTTGTAGGATAAGAAGAGCCTTCCCAAGATCATGGATACATAATGAATTTATATCTTGATGAAACTAAATCTTGAAGCTTGTATTTTGGTGTTGAATGTTCAAAGAAGGTGAATCAACTTTATTCACCAAGATCAAGTAAGGCACTGAAAGGAAAAGATGCTATAAATTGGAAGCTATTTATTAGACACATATTGTTGATGATTAATCACAAGCTAGATTGGGAATATGTGGTAAAACTCGAGTCCAGATAGAAAGCAAACTCAAGTTCTAAGCTCAAAAGATCAAAAGCTTATCAAAGAATTAAAACTCGAGTTCTAGAGTCAACTAAACTCAAGTTCCATTACGTGGAAAGAGAACTGGAAATCAGAATTGCAAGTCTTGTCCGCAAGTTCAGGTAAAACTCGATTTCTGGTAAGTGATTTGATGTCTGTTCATCTTTAGGTCACAAAACTCGAGTTCTGAGAAACTCAAGTTCTTGATGGAAATAATTGTATGTGTTGAAACTCAAGTTCTCAAAGGATAAAAACTTGAGTTCTATAACTTTTGTTACATAGTTTTAGCAGTTAATCATTTATGGTTTTCAAAATGTATTTTAGATTGCTAATTGGATCGAGAGTGAAATTGTGCATAATCTTTCTATATGTTTGATTTTTGAAATGCACAATCCAAATTCATGTTATATTTCTGCATGCACATTACATGGAAGATATTCATGCTTTGGTTGCATTCAAATATCGATTTTTTTATCATTGGAAGTCAATGGATTTTATGTGTTATAAGTTAGAAGTGCTTCAAATTCTTTCAGTGAAGCCTTCTGATGAGTTATTTCACTATTGACTTCCACACTTGTAGTGCATGATAAGATATTTCAGAAGTGAGCCTTACATGCTTCAAAATTCCAGTTTCATTATGCATTATCATGAACCGAAAAAGCATTTGAGAAAATATGATCTCCTTCATGAATTGGCAATGCATAACTGTTGGCCATTATGAATAGACTCTTTATCTTGTTGTTTAGGCCTACATACATGTTTTACATAATTGGCTTGAGCTAAATTTTTTTTCAAATAATCCTTATGTTCTTCCAGTCCAGAGAGTATAAGTTCTTCTTTCAAATAGATTTCAAGTTGATCATGTTGAATTAAATTTTCTTTTGGAGCATTGTATGAAAACTTGTCAATAAAAGTTCATTTGATTCTTTTCAAAGGCATACATCTTGCATATTAAGTTTCATTAATTCATTACTTGGGCAAATCATGAAAATCTTAGTTTCTTCCTCTGGGACATTGTTTTTTTTATCTTCAAATTCTAAAAATTATTCTTGTTATCATTTACTCATTACCCCTCATGAATGGATTTTTTGAATTCAATTAATTGGGTGATTATATCTTGATCCTTGTTACATTATACTCTTTGTTCAAATATCAACGGTTTTAATTATATGGACAAGAGAGTTATTATATCTAACATCATAAGGATCCAAAATATATTGGAAACCAGAGAGTGCCGTGTTGTGCCATGTAGGTTACCTATCTCATTAATGAAAAATAGAAGTAAGCAAGAGAAGCATTGACGCATGAGAATCCTAGAATTAAGCTGGAAGATGATCAGAAGTAGAATAGAAAGACATAAAGAAGAATTAGTCTTGTGAAATGATGGTGACAACTGAGAGGCACCTTTCAAAATCTATACGTTCAAAGATTAAGTCTCGAATGACTATGAGGCTCATTCGAGGGAGGTAATTTGGTTATTAAATTTTTATCCTGAAAGCTTATACATTTGCCTCAATTGATGATGTCTCTCTATGCTCAAGTGATGTTAGGGAAAATATTGTTTATTTCCCTCCTCACTCGCATTGCACTTTTATTTTCTATCAAACAATTTTCTTGATCTTCAAATTTTCACCAAAATCATTTTATGTTCTCTCAAGACTTGTCATTTATGTTATCTGGAAAATTAGCTCTCATTTTTGTTCTACTCAAATCCTCTTCAAATGTTTTATCTATTATAAAGTTTACAAATTTGGGAGATTCCATAATCCTATTTCTCATCATCCTTTTTAAACCCATGCATTCATTAAGGGGAAGCTTCACATTAACTTATGCTTTATTTTTCAAAAGTTCATCTCCAATCTTTTCATCCTCCGTACTCACTTGTATCAGATTAGTTTTGATGACTCATTGCTATTATGATTTCACATTTCATTATGCTAACCATTCTCCTTCCAAGAAAGAATTCAAAACAATGACAAGAGAATTATTGATACAAAAGGGGAATTCTTGTTTGACTACAAGAATTATTATAGGAGCTAAAGTGAAATATCAACAAAAGATGCTCAAGCACAGCTAGAGATGATGTCGATGGACCTAATGAGTCTATTCATCAATTTGCCAAATCTAAATGAGCATTTCTAAACCCTCTCTTCATATTTTGCGATTAATGTACATTCAATAAAAAGGGGGGAAGAGGAAGGAATTTGCTTTCTTCATTCAGTTTTGGAAATACCAGCTTTACCTCTGTAAATTGTTTTGAAACCTGATTTTATAAAATAGGGGGAAACCTCTGTATCTTGTTCAAAAGATTAATACCTTTAAAAATATTTCCTTTATGAAAAACTTTTTGCTGATGTCAAATAGGGGGAGAGATAGTCTGGAAAAATATGTTGCATAATCATATTTACTTTATATTCATACATAATTTCATGAAGGATTTATCATCATCAAAAAGGGGGAGAATGTTATATATGATTAGTTTGATGATTTCAAATATAAAAGAGCCAAAAGTTTTTATGATGCATGTTGACTTACTACTATATTTGTGCATCCTTTTTAAATTAGAAGATGATATGGTTAAATAACTCAATTTGAATGTTAAAATGTTTCAAATAGATGTTTCATCATCATACATTGAGTTACCAGTCATCTAAACTTCATTTGGATGCTCAAAACTATTTCTCGAAGATAAAAATTGTGTTTGATAAGTTTTTGGAGCTTCTTGAAACAAAAATTGAGTTCCAGTAAGAAGAAGTGCTAAAACTCAAATCCTATTTTTTTAGAAGTCAAGTTACACAACATTAGGCATAACATTTGCACTAGAAACTCGATTTTGGGCTTCAAGTTTTACAAAACTCAAGTTTTGGGTCATCAAAACTCGAGTTTCAACCTCTTGGACTCAAAACTCGAGTTTCAGCTTCTCAGTTATCTTTCAGCTCGACATATGTCTAGTATTTTGCTCATATCTCCTAAACCACAAGTCCTATTGATGTGAAACCATCTTCATATGAAACTAGACTCAAAATTTGATTCATAGACACCAAAATCAGCATCAAAGCATTTCATATGAAGGAGATATAATTTTCAAAATTTGGTGGTCGTTTTGAACGCTTTATCAGTAACATTTTCTTCTTATATTTGTCATAATTTTCTTTACATAATATATTTGGAACTAATTCTTGTTTCATGTGAAAATAAACATACATGGCTTTCCATTGATATATTATTTACAAGGTTTGGAGTTAAATTGAGAGAGTTGTGGGTGTTGCAATTTGGGTCATGTGTTGAAAGCTGGACTGTGATCTATACAAGCTGAAGTCATGAAGTAAAACTCGAGTTCTGCATTTACAAAACTCGAGTGTCATGATCTGAATTGAATTTTCTCACAAAAGTTTCAGAAAAACTTGAGTTATAACTTGAGAAAACTCGAGTTTTATTTTATAGTTCATAGAACTCGAGTTCCATATTTCCAAAACTTGAGTCTTGGGCTTCTGAACTTCTTGGAAAATTGTTTTTATAAAACTAGAGTTCCAGGTTTTTAAAACTCGAGTTCCACAACTATTTCATAAAAACTTTAATTGAAAACTAGAAGTTTTGACTTAGAGTTTCACAGAACTCGAGTCCTGATGTTTTCCAAACTCGAGTTCCATGTCTTGCGAAATTTCATCAGTTCAAGAACTTGATATTTAAACTTGAGACCTCACTGAAAGTTTTTCAAAACTCAATTTCCTGAGATTCTGAACTCGAGTCTTGAGGACCTTTTCAACTGAATATTTTTTCACACATTTTAAAACTTGACTCCTCATTTTCACAACTTGAAGTTTTACAATATACTTCAGAACTTTCATTGCACACTCGAGTCCCAAATGAAAGTTTCTCAAAACTCGAGTTATGTTTATGAAAACTGAAAGTTTTACTACTAAGCTTTCAAACTTGATGTTTCAGAACTTGAGTCATGAAGTCTTGCAAACTCGAGTCCATATTTCTTCTAATACAGCTAAACCTAATGTCTATCAAAGCTTTCCATTTTCCTGATTGAACATTTTGAATATTAGCTGCTCTCAAAATGCCTTTGTATCTCTTTCATTCAAAAAGGCGTAGGATGACTAAGAATATCTCCGAGCATTAATGTCACCTTTGTTGCCCTTGAATTGCATTAATGAAGCATTTACGACAGAAGAACGAACAGAATACGCTATTATTCTCTACATTTACGCGTCTTTCATTTTGTTGATTAAAACTGTGTGAGCTTCAGTATTTGACTATCTACTCTATCAAGAGAGTTTATCTTGTCAAACTTTGTTATATTCCTGTGAGATATTCAAGGACCTTAAATCAGTTGGGTTGAATTTGAACTGAAAAACAGAGTGAGACTCTATTTTAGTGCGTGTTGTAAGGCGGAGTGAGCCTCCTGTTGTAAAGGCCCAGCATCCCTAGATTGTTGTTGAATATTGGATTGGAACTCTCAGAGGCACTCTAAGGACTGGACGTAGGTCAGAAGGACTGAACCAGTATAACTTGTTTGTGTCAATTTTTCTCTCTACTCCCTTTGGTGATTTTATTTCATTTCTGCAATTAAGTTTTTAATTTTAAAAAGTGACAAATTCACCCCTTCTTAGTCAAATCCTACACTAACAAATTTTTTTTATATATGTCATATATGCATTCTTCTGCTTGCCTAGGTATTCCAAGCTAAGTTTCGGTTAACAAAAATATTATCAAACTTTGGTCTTAAATATGTTTCATGCTTCATGTTTGGTACTTCATGAAGCTGGGGTCTTAAAAATATTATATGCACTAAATAATATAATAAAAATATTCCAGCTTTCATCAATTTATTTTTAATCAGTCATCTCCTATAACTAGTTGTTTGATATGCTAGTCTGAAGTAACATTTTGTACCTCAAAATTTATCAACAAAAAATTTACACACACCATTGTGCCTTTTGTTTTAATTTCTTTATTTTTTTTCATAAACATGCCAAAATCGATACAATATTAAAAGCTAACATTTGATACAAATAGAAAAACTACTTAAATAACATCCCATGGACTCTTGCACTTACCCCACTTTCATGCAGGATATTTGGCAGCTCAGACAACTTATCACTTGGAGGTAAACCTATTACCGTTCTGATTTCATTATCAAAATTAAGTTCTTGCCAACTCCTTGATAAAGAGGATGCAAATTGTAAGTAGAAAATGGAACTATATATATATAGCACAACTTCAAAGTAGCCCAACAAACTAAAAGCTTCACTTGTAATATGCCTTCAATATTCTTGCATTGTTTGGTCTGAAAGACTTGACAAGGAGAGAAACTGAAACAAGAATATCAAGAACTTACATAGTATATAATCCAAAGCATTTTTTCATGTTTGTTATCACAGATGAATATATATATATAGAGTTCTAGAATGTCACAAGAAAAGGGAAATATGTAACATTTATACAATACCTATTCAAAACTTAAACCACAAGTTTGTTTTACTCACCACAGTGTCAACTAAATCTTCAGCGAAAATGGTTCATCATGAGGACCACAGTGACAAAAAGTTTGTCTCTGATGTGGTAGAGGAATCTAAAGTAAGAGTGTCTGAAATTCTTGTTGAAAAATATGACAATACAAACTCCCCAAAAGGCTGTGGCGAATCCAGTTCCCAAGCCGATGTAGAAGGAAGTTAGAAATTCATCATCTTGACCGTCATTTCCTCTAATGGGTTCCATGTCTTGTTTGTCTGTGTAGTTCTTTGGAAGTGGAGCTCCACATAATTGAGGATTCTCAATATAACTTGTTGGATCAAACCCTTGAAGTTGAGTTCCTGATGGGATCTTGCCAACAAAATTGTTAAATGAGAGATTCAAGAATTCCAGAAAAGACAACTTAGCCATACTTGAAGGAATTTCACCTGAAAATTGATTGCTTGAGAGATCAAGAGATTCCAAACTTTTCATGTTGCCGATATCATTTGGTATGTTTCCCTCAAGCTGATTGTTAGATAAGTTCAAAGATTGCAATCCAACAAGGCTAAATATTTTTGCGGGTATTGATCCAAAGATATTATTACTTGATAGATCTATAGCATGCAAGAACCTTAAGTTTTCACCATAAGCCGATCCTTGACCTTTCATATTCACCACAATATGTTCACTGACCTCATAATTCAAACCTGGAGTTCTAATGCAAAACCTGTAAACCCCATTATCTGAAGAATTAGGGAAAGTCATGGTTGTCAGATTTTGTAGACAAATAGGTAATGAACCTGATAACTTGTTGTCCCCAAAATCCATTATTACAAGGGAAGCCAATTGACATATTTGGGGTGGAATACTTCCACTTAGTTGATTGGATCTTAGTCGAAGAATCTTTGCATTCTGTGGCATCCAATTCTTTAAGAATCCAGATAATTTATTTTCTCCTACATTAAGGATTTGCAACTTCTGGCAATTTATTAGGGACATAGGTATCTCTCCAAATAAATTGTTTTTATTGAGACGCAAAGCCCCAAGTTTAGACAACAAACCAATTGATGGAGGGATTGCTCCTGTTAGGTTATTTCCATGTAGCCTGACAATAACCAATGATTTCCAATGCATCCAACAATTTGTAAGTCCTCCAGACAAAAGATTATTAGACAAGTCCAAAAGCTGCAATTGGCTTCTCCCATTCATTTTTTGACACAATAATGAAGAAATAGATCCTTGCAAAGAGTTGTTTCCTACGTCAAATGACACAACATTTGGTGATATTTTAGGGAGTTTGCCTTTGAATGTGTTTGACCTAAATCTTATGATGGTAGAGTTTAGTAACACATCGGACATCCCCCCATGAATTGTGTTACCATCTATTCGAATGTATGGCACTCGTGCTACAAAGTCCCAAAACCTGTCTTGAGGTTTAAATGAAATGATTGAGTCGGTAATTATTAATCTGGAAAGGGATGTCTGTGTATATATCCAGGAAGGAAGTTCCACCAAGTGATTCAAATAAATCTCTTCAAAGCTGGAAAGGAGGAACCCATAAAGAGTCGAAGTCAAAGATTAAACCTGGTGATCCCACATAAAGACTTTTCAAATTTGAGAGTTTGACAAAATTTCTTTTGGACACATACCCTGTCAGAGGATTATCATCAAGACCTAGTAACTTCAAGTTCAAAAGTTGTCCCAAACTTTCTGGTAAACTTTCATTTAAGTAATTTGAGCTGACATCCAAGGTAATCAAGGAAGAGATATTTCCCAAAAATGAAGGAAATGGACCAGAAAGGAAGTTGTCACTGACATCAAGATCATGTAGATGTTCAAGTTGGCACAGCCAACTTGGAATTGGTCCAGTGAATTTGTTGGAGCTCAGTGCTAAGGTCTGAATATTTTTAAGATTTAATAATCCATTTGGGAGTTGACCTTCAAAGTGATTTTCACTTAAGTCAATAGTAACCAAATTACTAAGATTGAATGACCAATCCAGAATTAATTCAGATCTCAGATCATTTCTAGCGAGTACTTCGAGTGAAGTAAGATTGACAAACTGGAGAGATGGATTTATGTTTGTCAACTGACAATTCCCTAAGAATAACTCTTTAAGTGTAGGAAGTAGAGTTGGTATTTGAATCCAGTCAACTGTCCCTTGAAGATTATTGGCAGTGAAGTTAAGATATTTCAAGGATGGAAAACGGTATAGCCAATCAAGACTATCAATTTGAAGATAATCATTATATGATAAATCAACATAATGAAGATTGGAAGAATTTTCACATAAATGAGGACGTTCAGCTACAGATCGGTTATTGCAATCTTTGATATCCGCATGATCATTTTGAACGATAGCATAGAAGTCATTAAAGCTCAAATCCAAGTAATTTAGAAACTCAAGTTTGAGCAAAGATAGATGGAGTTGACCTGTAAGACAGCGTGATTTCTTCTCTCCGCAATCAGAAACGTATGGATCTTGTTGGGAACATGGGAGACTGAGCTTGGTGACTCTGCCGGTGGTGTTGTCACACTGAACTCCATCCCATTGACAGCAGTTTCGATTGTTAGACCAAGAAGAGAGAATGGCAGATGGATCAACAACAGTTTGTTTGAAGTTTAGGAGAAGATAGTGGTCTCTTTCATTGCATTGCATCCTCAAGCTACTACACATGCTTTTGGGGAGCATGATGGCAAATATTATTAGAAAGCATAGCTTCAAAACATTAGCAATATAGTTGTTGAATACGGTTTCCATGATATGGTTTGAAAGTGGCAAGGGATTGTCACCAATGGCATATATTTATAGGCCAAGATTTCAAATGGCCTGAAATAAATGGAAATTGTTGATCTATGGATCTGTGGTCCTCAATCGTTTGATATGGCCTGAAATAAATGGAAATTGTTGATCTATGGATCTGTGGTCCTCAGTCGTTTCATATCTTTCCAACACGAATACTTTATTAAATATCTATCTTTAAGCTTTTACACTTCAACAATGGGGGAAGAATATGTTTATGCTTTATTTTGTTGTTCCATCAATGAATTAGTGTAAAATTAAGTATAGTATATCTTTGTATTAAGACACTTCTAACTATTTCATAAGGATTAAAAAAAGTAGCTGTAACTTACAAATAGTTTAAATGATTAAAACGGTAAAAGATTATTTCTACTTTCTAATATTAACCTCACATAAAGACAACATATTCATTTCTTTTTTTTTCCTTTTACCTTTTTGTACAATGTTAATGTTTCATTTCTTTCTTATCTAATCTCTCTTCACAATACAATTAAATAATTAATGAGGATAGTTGGAGAAAAAACTAATGTTTTTACATGTTGTCATATATTTTCCCCAAAAAAAAACAACAGCATTATTATAATGCGTTTCAATGAATAAATAGGTTAGAACTATCATATTTAGGGCTCGTTTGGGAGTTTATTTTAAAATATAGGTTTTATTTAAGTACTCACATTTTTTTTGCAAAATCTGGTTTTTATAATAAAACATATGTTTGAAACCTAAATTTTGACAAAGCTATTCTATTGTCAAATCATACTCTCTCATAATAAATTTTCTCTTTCCTCTTTTTTATTTCTAATTCTTCTTTTTTACTTACTTTTTACCTCAAAATCCGTAAAAAAATCTCAGTATAACTTTCCTAACACTATCACATTTTCAAAACTTAATTTTTATCTTGAAATCCATAAAAGCTATCCTTCTAAAACCTATTCTTCAAAATATAGATTTTACTTAAATTTTGTAAAAGTTATTCTTCACCGGACATCTAAACAAAATCTACGTTGTATCCACTCAAATTCCTTATTAGATAGCTTTACGTAATAAATTTTATAATTGGAGATTTTTCAGCAATTTTCTCATAAAAATCTCAGCCCCAGTTTTTAAAGTTTGTAAAATTTATATTGCTTTATTGTAGATAACAAATATTCTTCACAAGTCTTCAAATCCCTCAATCAATAGATAATTTCCACATATCATAATTATTGAACCACAAAGTCAAATACCTTTTTGAAATTTCAGTTTCAATATTGCCCATACTTCATCCTATTTTTACTGCTCCAACTTGGCAATGCCATTGTATAACGTAAAAGGACACATTTTCTAGTTATAGCAAAAGAAATTTCCAGGGAAATTTCGTGCAACACCGTATATGTATTATAAATTAAAATGTTTGAGGGTTGGAAATGGAAAAAAAGTTTTAAGTATGATTTGTTTTTAATAAGACGATAATTTTTCAGTTTTTTTATTAGGATCACGAGGTTAAATGGATGGTATACAATATATATATATATATATATATGTTTGTGTGTGTGTGTGGGGTGTTTGTAGCCTTGCTTTCTGTACACGTTCTTCCGGAAAATACATTTGTTTTAAACACATAATCCTCCTATTAGTCATATTTGAAGCAGTGGTGGACAATAAATATAGGCATATATCCTAACAGAGATTTAAACTTTGGCTTATCATATTTGAGAGGTTAATCCCTTCTAAATTCAATCCGGGGTGAAAAATACTCCTTTAGTCCTTTGATCTAGAACACGATTGAAAAGTTGATTCTGATCTTTAATGTAAGACATATTTTATTATATATATATTTACCAATTTTTTTAAATTACTCCTATTAATAGTCCTATAACGATAATAAAGTGAGGGACAGAGGAAGATAATTAGATTGTTTTAAAAAAAATGTCATAAGTAACATTCTTAATCTAATTTAACAAGGATTACTTATTGTGCAAAAAAAAAACTGAATTGTAAAAATGGGTCGGTAGCCTGCCATGGTCTGGTGTGCCAAGTCAAGGTCTGAGAGTTTATCCAAGTCTTTGAAAAAAGACAAATGGGTCAGTAGCCTTACACTTGCTTGGTCTATAAATTAAACAGGTGTTTAGTGAAGACAGTCTTTGGGTATCAGCACCACAGTACTCATTACTAATAGCATGATTATCATTTTTTATTCCTAAGTTTGTATCGAAAAAAATATGCTACTAATATTTCTAAAAGATTCTTAGGATGACTTAGAAAAAAATGACATCATGCTCCTGCTCCTCCTCTTATTTTTGTACTAAATGTAAGACATACTTGCCATATTTATTAATTTTTCTAAATTACCTCTATCAATACTCTTTTAAAGATAATCTAGTAAGGAAGAGGGGGAGATAATTGAAGATGATTAGGGTGTTTTAAAAAAATACATCACATTGACAAATTTAAATAATTTTTGATATAAAAAATTAGTTAAATGGGTGTTACCTAATTGGAGACATGCACATGGTTTCATTTGTAAATGAGTCAGGAGCCTGCCACTTTCATTGCACCTTTATTTGGTAAGTCATGGTGTCAGAGTTTACCAGGACTTAAAAAAAAAAGACTTAATGAAACAGCTGTCTCCGACCAAAAAAAACAAAAGTTTATTGACTTTGGTACATTGGCTTACAGGCAACTTTCATTGGATCTTTGTTTGGTAAGTCAAGGTGTCAAAGTTTACCAGGACTTAAAAAAAAAACTTAATGAAACAGCAGTCTCCGACCAAAAACAAAACAAAAGTTTATTGACTTTGGTACAATGGGTTGTTGTAGACAAGCCTCCAGACATGAATTTTACAAAAGCATATGCGAAACAGATAAATCACTATGGTCTATAAGAATGACGTGCTAGTGTAGCCAAGTAGTCTGCCCATTGGATTCCTTATGGATTCTAATTTGTGTGATTATCGATGTTGGTGTTGTTGGAACCACATTTAAAAAAAATCAAAAGTTTGTTTAATATTTTTTTCGTAAGATAATCTTTTTCATATATTATCTCAATGTATATAAAAGCACTTCCCCGTCACATCCTCGAATGTGCCCCTAACTCTTAAATCTCATCATTCAGTGTGTGAGGGTCAGGCCACAGTCAACTAGAAAACAGATGAAGGACATCGACTGAGCCTTCGATGAGATCTGGTTCAAATTTTGATGCTCATCATGATTAGCATTAACACCCACTTTGGCCATCCAAATGTAGTTTTAAAGATCTAGATTTAAAAGTTTTTATTGATAACATTTTTTCAAAAAACTAAAAATTAAAAAATAACTTTATTTCAGACATTAAAGGTAATTTTATTATAAAAATAGAAATTAAGGAAATTAAACGTGAACCATCCATATTAGGTCTTACCGATCTAAATTTCAGTGCTTATCACCATTGAGGAAGATTATCTTCGGTCATTCGTATTTGATAGTCGAACCATATTCTATCCTCGCCACCATGCCTTTGACATTCTTCCAATTCTACAAGTTAATTTGAAAAGTAATTGTTTCAAACAAGTTCTATATGTTTTTTCCGTTTTCAAATGCAACTGGCTTGCTTGGATAGCCCGTTTGGGCGTCCAAAAGACATTTTTACATTTATCGAGATAAAATCCCTCTCACATATTTATTTCGGAATCTGTGTCTGTTCTCCCAATAAACTTATAAAACAAGCCCGTTGTAGAACAATTATCCAAAATGTCTTTTTGTTTCTTATTTAAAATTTCTTTTGAAACAATTTTATAAAACTATTCTCAACATACGTTAAGTTTAGGAACTAAAGCTAAAATCAATTCAAAGTAGATAGACTAAAACAAAAATTGGTCAGATGCATAGAAACCAAAATATTTTGATTTTAATCCTTATGCTTTCAACAACTTTTAATTTTGATCCATACACTTAACGGTGACAATTTATGAGTTAAACATTTATGTACTCATCAAACTATAGATACGAAAACCATAGATTAAAAACCTTGAAGGGTTAAAACCAAAAATTATATGAATTTGAGATACTAAAAGTCATATTAACCCTTACCGGACACTATGTTAGGATTAACACATTGCAAATAAGATCAAGGAGCAAATTTTAAACTAATAATTCTTAAATAAGAAATATTTTGTTTTTGTAGAAAAAAAACTGATAACAAAGTGATCATTGGTTCTGCACACATTAAACTAATTTTTAATGAGATTTGTTTCAAATTTTGATGCTAATCATGCTAAGCATCGACAGCCTTTGTCCCTTTCCTCCATTTTTAGTGCTCATTGATGCACTGAGATATGCATTGATACAGAAATTATAGAATAAACCTTAAAACTAAAAGATTTGCTTAGCTACAAGTTCGGATGCACTCAGTGATAGGAATCAAGAATCTAGCTCATATTATAAAATCAGAGCCACGATTTCTTACGAGATATTGGAAGTCCAATGACACGTTCAATGAGTAAAAGAACGAGGGAGGCTTTACAAGTGTTGATAAGAAACATATTTGAGATTGAGGACCCTAACAAAAGTGTCAAGAAAAGCTCAACAATTACATCCATTTTAATTTGAGAGAGTGCAAGAGTTTCCAAATGATTAAATGACATTACTATAAGCCTATTCAAGGCCTAAGTCATTTAATATTTTGTTTGGTTTGTTTAGTTAATGTATTTCTTCAGACTAGACATTTAAATAAGTACTTAAGCCTAGGTATGCATTTTAGGATGAATTTTAGGTTATTTTTCTCATTTTATTTGTTTTAATTGATAATTATGAGTATTTTAGAAAGCCTAGAATATTATTTTATTTCTGAGAATCAGATTGTCATCTATAATCTAATTTATCTCATATTAGCTATGATTTTTGGGCTTTTAGATGAAATATTTATCTTCATTTATCCTACTAATAGATTATAAACACATATCTTGTGTAAGCTATTTTGGAGATTGGAGTTAATTAAAAAAAACTGTTTAACTTCTTTCGAGCGAGTATTGCTTGTTCTTTGATGCTTTAGATTAAATATCTTATGACTTATTCGGATTATCGATGTTTTGGATTAAACACCTCATGATGTTTTTGTGGGATGTTGCAAAGATTATTTAGGAGATTTTTAATTCATGTATGCTTCCGTAACGCTACATATCTAATCCTTGACTATAAAAAGCATCAAAAGAGGTGGTCAAACTACTACAATACAACTATATTATATCTAAAAATACAAAACACAAGTTAATATTTTCCAAAGAAGAACTTCTAATCCTTAACTAATGATAACGGAATACAATATACACCACCAGAAAAATATCATTTAACCACAGAAAAATCCATCCCTAAATGGTTATTTTCCATCAGAAAATTTCCATTTAGCGGCGAAAAATATTAACGACCATCGTTTTAATTACAGATTTTCTATCGCTAAATTGCATTTTTTTTGTAGTGATATGATATTTAAATAAAAAAATCTTAAGATGCTATCTACTTAAATTAAAAACAAGGATAATAGTGTGGATGTCCATAACCTTTGTCTCTTGGAATTCTGCACTTGAGGCTATAACTTACAACATGACTTCTTAGGGGTTTTCTATAGTTAATGCACATAATAATTTTTATATTACATATCCTACAATAATGCGTACTTATTCCTTATTGTAACAATTTGTAACTATTGTACTTAGAGAATTGAAGGAGTTAGGCCAATAAACAGTAGTTATGAATCAAATGGTTGTATTCTTGAAGTGAATAAATTTCTCCTCCCCATTTCTCTCAAAATGCTCTCTTGTTTCCCTTATGCTCCTCATCTCCTTCATCTCAATCCCTTATCTATTTTTGTTTTCATAACAATGTGACATTAAATATCATCTTGAAGATCCCACTTGTACTCATATTTGATATTTCTAAAATATTATAATAAAAAATATACTAATAATATATTTGAAAGATTCTTCGGATGACTTAAAAAAATGACTTTAATCATGCTGCTCGTCCTCCTTCTCCTCTTCATATTTTTGTCTTAAATGTAAGATATACTTCCTATATTTATTAATTTTTCCAAATTACTTTTATCAGTAGTCTCTTAATGATAATCAAGTAATGGAGAGAGTGAGATGATTGAAGATTATGATTAGGATGTTTTAAAAAAATACATCACATTAAAAAATATAAATAATCTCTTTAATATAACAAATTAGTTAAATATGCGTTATATTAAGCATCACATGAGTACCTAATTGGAGACATGCACATGCTTTCATTTCTAAATGAGTCAGTAGCCTGCCACTTTCATTGCATCTTTGTTTGGTATATCGAGGTCTCAATTTACCAGGTCTTAAAGAAAAACATAATGAAACAACTGTCTCCGACAAAAAAAAAAGTTTGTTGACTTTGGTACATTGGCTTGTAGACAAGCCTCCAGACTTGAAATTTGCAAAAGCATATGCTAAATAGATAAATCTCTATAGTCTAATAGAATCACGTGCTAGTCTAGCCAAGTAGTCTGGCCATTGGATTCCTTATAGATTCTAATTTTCAGGATTGTCGATCATGGTCATTTGGTCAAGGGGGGAAATATGAGAAGGGAAGCAATGAAGGGAAGGAAAATTTATTAGAATTTTCTCTATCTTCCATACCCCCTTTCATTCCCTTGTTCCTTATGAGAAATGTAGGTGAGCAATTTGAGTCAAAGACGCTTCAGATTAAGTTTTAATTTAACTTGCTATGAGAACGACACTTACTTCTTTTTTTTCAATCTTAGTAATGAATACACAGAGAGAGAGAGAGAGAGAGATTTAGTAATTTGATGGAGAGAAGAACAAGTGATGTTGAAACTTTGAATCCTGAAAACACGGCCATATCTTTTGACAAAGAGACCAATTAACTAAGAAATTAAATTCTTATCATCTTCAATCTCATTTCTTCGAGTCCAAAAAATATTCCAAACAGATATAATCACATTCACATATTTACCCTTCTTACGTATATGCACTCCTCCAGCGCATTCTCAATGAACTCTCTAACTCTTAATCTCATCATTCAGTGGCCACAATCAACTAGAAAACAGGTGAAGGACATCGACTAAGTCTTCAATGAGATCTGGTTCAAATTTTGATGCTCATCATGATTAGCACTAACACCCTCTTTCCTCTATCGCCATCTAAATGTAGTTTCAAAGATCAAGATTTAAAAGTTTTAATTGATAACATTTTTTAAAAAAAACTAACAATTAAAAAATAACTTTATTTCAGATTTTGTGCATATTAAAGTAATTTTATTAGAAAAATAGAAATTAAGAAAATTAAACATGAACCATCCATATTAGGTTTTAACCGTCTAAATTTTGGTGCTTATCACCCTGATGAGCGCTAAAAACTTGTTTTCTAACTGCTTAAACATATATGGTGCTTATCATATTGAGGAAGATAATCTTTGGTCATTAGTATTTGATTGTGGAACCATATTATATCCTCGCCACACTCTCCACTATGCCTTTGACATCCTTCCAGTTCTACTAGTTAATTTGAAAAATAATTGTTTCATACAAGTTTTATGTTTTTTTCCGTTTTCAAATGTAATGTTGTAGAACAATTATCCAAAATATCTTTTTGTTTCTTATTTAAAATTTATTTTAAAAAACAATTTTATAAAACCATTTCGAACATATGAAAACAAAAGGGCTAAATTACTCTCTCCAATTTTTTAATATTGACAACTAGTGGATACATTAAGAATCCAAGGGAACAAATTGACATGTTTATTATAGCGTTACAAACACACATTTACACAAGTTTACATAAAACTCTTTTCTCATGCTACCTCGTAGGCAGTAAATAACTTAAAAAAAGTAGCTTCAATCTCTAATGCATTTCCTAGCTATTAAGGCTACATAATAGATAAAAGAACCCGCTTCTTTTAACATCCTGAGTTATTTCAACCTAAAAGGGGAATGAAGGGTGAAAAGAGTTAGACATATGTGAGTTTGAGAGTTCACAACTCTTTGTTTTCACTTACCCTCTAGTCACTCGATGGGATCCTCTAACAAGACGTTAGCTGATAGATCCATGGCAATATATAACACAGTCAATGCAGCTTCATTCCTCGAAAGATTAAAATGTTAATTGCACTAATAAATTATAATGAACAAAAGTATACATTTGATCCTCAGACAATGTTCAATTTGATCTCATAATTTTATAAAGTATATTACCTATGATACTTAATATAATAGTCGGTTGACTTTTTGATGAAATTAAAAAATTAAATAAATTAATTAATTATAAAATATATTATGAAATATATATGTATATCGTTATATACATCGATTTATAAGTCATGTATATTAGCTTGAAAAAAAAAGAATCAATGTATCAGTTTATTAACTTTCTTGATCTCATTAAAAAGTCAACTGACTCTTATATTAAAGATTTGAGGTAGTATTCTCAAGGTAGCACAGTGAAGATTTCAACATCTTTCATTACTGAACTTCTCACTGAGTACTTAAATGTCCATCCATGACACGCACCGGCATTCTCCCCCTTCTTATTTACGGCAACAACAGCTCCACAAAGTCTGGGAATCTTCTCGCTATCCGTGCTTGTAATATTCCAAAAAAAAAAAAGGAAATCAGGGAAAAAAAAAAGGGAAATTTACTGTACAGTCCCACATAAGGGACTTATTTATCAAATGGTCCCAAGTTTTAAAATATTTATCAAATGGTCCCAGAGGTGTTGTCAATGCAGC
>JANTPZ010154777.1:0-29965 GCA_025593235.1 Vachellia pachyceras
AGTTGCAGAGTTTCTAGTAGCAACATAATCCAACCCCTGTTCCACAGATAAGTCCCTACTTTTGAGTAACACAGCTTTTGTCCCAGTGACTGTAAGTGAAGATTTTGCAGCAATTGCTGCCAAGTGTTAAATGATGGTGTAAGAGAAATGGCATCTTAATGCCATAGAAGAACAAGAAAAGGAGCAAAGCAAAGGAATTGAAGCAATGCAGTGAATGAAGAATTAGGAAGGAATCCAAACCCTGCTCATCCAATTCAGAGTGGATTTGTTGTCATTTCTAGGTATAATGATGACATGAAGTTTCAAAAACCATATTTTAGCAATCCTAGCTAGAATAATCTTACACATATATGAAAGATGTAAACTAGGAATAATCGCTATAAAAGAAACACAATAACAATGTAGTTACAAGGCAAAAGAAAGACTTGTCAAAACTAACTGAATGAAATTTCACTGAGATTGAGCTTGGTACCCACATTATTTTTGCATCAACCAACTAAGACATTCTCTATTGAACAACCTACGCAATTGTCTATCCAGCTGCATATGTAGAGACCGAGAGCAATTTGTAGAATGGACAACAAAACTCAATCACAATACACTTTAATAAAATAATCAATATATACATCCTATTATAATAAAGATTATAGAAAGCCATGCTATTCATAAAACATCAACAGGGTGGTTTACCTTAGACTCCATGAGAAAACGTGTCTAGTTATCCCAACTAAAACCTTTGATGTCTTACATCTTCAAAACAATAAGGCTAGTAGCCTCCTTGGGGGTATCCGATAAGATTGGAATGAGAGAAGATTAGCATGAACCATGCACAAGGATGGTATGCACAAATCAAGAAATAATGAGAGCAGTAATATAAAACAGGTTGTTGTTATCCACAATTTAAATGATATTTGCATTAATCAACTAGCAAGTCCTAAGCACAAGCAAGGATGAAAATAATGCCAATAATTCTAATGGTATATTTGGTTAACTTAAATCTTTTACTATAGGAAAAATAAAAGTGAATTAGCCTACCATAATTGGTCTTATAGATGCTAGTGAATACTTCAGATAATTGGTAGGTCACCTTGGAATGAAAAAGAATTGATAAAAAATAAACTTTACATAGGCCTTGGTGTCAGCAGAGTAACAAAAGTGAAACCATTAGGGCCAAGTGAAAGGGTGGAGGTTGGGCCAAGGAGCTTTATGCGAAATGGGCCAGCAAAGGACTCAATAAGTGGACTTGGATTAGGATAACATATAAAGGACATGGACAAAGTGGAGATTTTAAATAAGGAGGGCCTAAATGGCAAAGGAAAATTAAAGATGGCTACTACTACTAGTAGAAAATGCCATTTAGCGATGGAAAAATCCATCGCTAAACGGCTATTTTCCATCAGAAAATTTCCATTTAGCAATGGAAAATATTAGCGACCCTCGTTTTAGCAACGGAAAATGGCCATTTAGCGACGGATTTTCTATATCTGTTGCTAAATGGCATTTTTCTGGTAGTGTACCCAAATAACTCACTATGTGGTAAGTGGAAATCTAACCCAATTGGTGGGGTAGAATGACCAACCTATGGGGTCTCAGAACAAAATGGAAGAGCTAAATCGGCTCCATTTTTGTCCCCCACATAGAAGCATGGAACCCAAACCCCCTGACCTGTTAACAACCTCAGTTAGTGCGGAAGGAAAACAAATGGAGGATGTTACATCTGAGCTCGGGGAGTTTGGAAGAGGTTGCAGCTACAATGGAGAATGAAGATAATCTTGAGGATTTTGACTGTGTACCAGAGACCGGAGCTACTTAGTAAGTGCTCTCTCCTTTCCTTTTGGTTTAATATGATCATTGCAACTTGGAATTTCCAGGGGGCGGGTAGCAGAACCTTCCCCATCCTTATAAGGGAGGTAATCAAGAAAAATAAAGTAGATATTCTTTGTCTTCTTGAGCCTAGAATCATTGGTGCTAGGGTAGATAACATGATTCATAGGTTTGGTTTCTCGCATTGGATCAAGATTGAGGCCTTGGGTTACTCTGGGGGTATCTGGCTTCTCTGGAATAATTGTGATTTTGAGATTGATTATGTTACTTCTACTGCCTAGCTTCTTCATTGCCATGTCTATGATGTGAGGCTTAAGAGAAAGATCTTTGCGTCTTTCATTTATGGTGAGACTACTTGCATAAAAAGGACTCACTTGTGGAAAACCATCCTAGAGATTGCACAACATATTATTGGTGAGTGGATTTTAGTTAGGAATTTCAATGCATATAGATCTCCTGCAAATAAGTTAAGAGGTGCCCCGACGTATGTCCCCTCTATGCAACAGTTTGATGAGTGCATTCTCCAATTGAGCCTCATTGAGCTTAATGATCCCCTAGTTAGGTTCACTAGGAGCAGGAAGGGCTTAGGGAGAAACTGGACTGGGTCTTCTGTAATGTGGCCTAGGAAACTACCTTTTCCCACATGCGGGTGACCCATGATCTTAAATATAAGTATGGTCATAATGTTGTTATCATTTTGTGTAGCCATAATTTATCTCAAGCTCAAACCCAAAGAAGGTTTCATTATTAGGCAGCTTGGAGACCGAAACACGAAATACTTTCATGCTTCTGCAGTCATGAAACAGAGGAGGTAGAAGATTTTGTCCCTACTGGATTATAATGGGAATTGTGCTCTAATCAAGGGAGTTTAAATGACATGGTAAGCATATATTATAAAGATCTCTACACCAAAGATCCGAGCATCCCATCTTCCCCAAATTGGACAAATGAGTTTCCGCAGAAGTGAATACCAACTTCATGCTCTTCATAAAGAGGTTAGTGACATTGAGATCAAGAATGCAGCTTTCCCCATGGGAGCTTTCAAGGCCCCTGGCCCTAATGGTATCCAAGCTCATTTCTTCTAGATCCAGTGAGGGGTAGTAGTGGCCAAGGTTTGTGACTTGGTCAAGCAGGCTTTTTTTGGATCCGCTTACTATCAACCAAACGAATATTGTCCTCATTCCTAAGGTCGAGCACCCTAATACTCTGAGAGATATGAGACTCATATCCTTATGTAATGTCAGTTTTAAAGTGCTGGCAAAGCTCCTGGCTAATAGATTAAGAAGCATTATGAATGAGCTTGTGGGACCTGAACAAAGTAGTTTCATCCCTTCCCTAATGAGTTGCGATAATATAATCATTGCTCAAGAAGCTATACACTTCATGAGATCTAAACCGAGAAGGAAGGGATTTATTGCGGTCAAGGTGGATATGGAGAAAGCTTATGATAGACTGGACTGGGGGTTCCTTGAAGCTACTTTTGGTGAGATGGGGCTTTAGGAAAATCTTCTCCGCCTGATCCTTGCTTGTATTAATACTGCAACCATAAATGTTCTGTGGAACGAGATTGAGGGGCCTGAGTTTGCCCCTTCTAGGGGATCCATCAGGGGGACCCCTTTAGCCTATACTTGTTTGTCCTTTGTATGGAAAAGTTAGAGCATTTAATCAAGGTCGAGTGTAGGAATGGCAAGTGGAAACCCCTTCGATTCCCAAATGAAGGCTCTGTACTATCCCACTCATTCTTTGCGGATGATTTGTTGCTTTTTGTGAAGCCTCCTCAAGATAAATGAGGGTCATCAGGTAAGTCATGAATAGATTTTGTGGAATCTCAGGCCATAAGATAAACTTGTCCAAATTTAGGGTCTTTTTTTTTAGGAATGTTAGTCATGGAAGAGCATCAAACTTAAGTCATATGTTGGGAATTGAGACCACCTCAAACCTCGGTAAACACCTTGGCGTTCCTATGATTCACTCACGAGATAACCAAGGAAACTTTTGAGCTCATTACAAAGAAGGTTAACTCTAAACTTTCATCATGGAAAGGCAGGTACCTAACAATGGTTGGAAGAATGGTCCATATCAAAGCAGTGGTTGCAGCTCTACCATCCTACAAAATGAAATATGTTCTCCTACCAAAAGGCTCATTAAGGAAATTGAATAGTTTAACAGAAATTTCTTCTGGTCCCAAGATGAAAACAAAAGGAAAATGCACCACTTTGCTTGGGCTTAGACCATGAAGCACAAGAAATGTAGAAGCCTTGGTATCAAAAATCTTGAATTGCAGAATAAAGCCTTCATTTTGAAACTTTACTAGGTTTGGTTACCAAGCCGAATGCTCTTTAGGTCAAGTGCCTTAGATCCAAATACGACCGTGGGAATTAGGTGCTACCTAAGGTTATCAGGTAAAGGTCCAACTCCCTAACCTGGAAGGCCATTACTGAAGTTTGGGACCTTTTCCTCCTGGGGATTGGGAGAAAGGTAAATAATGGGCTATCTACCAGGGCCTGGTGGGACCTAGGGATCCATATTGATAAGCCTCTCATACATTGTGTGGACCATAATGTAGAGCACGTTAACTCAGAGGATAGGATTGTGGATTTCGTCCTCCCTAGTGGTATGTGGAATGTGGAGAAGTGGGTGGCTTTCCTTTCCCCCATGTCTTGAACCTTGTCCTCCGGTCAAACCCTCCGTAAAATGATAGGGATGATGAGTTTGTCTGGAGAGGTTCTCCTGATGGTACTTTCTTTGTCAAATTCGCTTAAGCGTTCCTTTCGAAGCTTGCTGATGAAGTTCCTAATCCTATTTGGTAGAAGATTTGGCATTGGCCAATCCTAGAGAAAATTAAGTTTTTCATGTGGTAAGTAACCCATGAGAGAATCACTACCAATTCACTGTGAGCCAGAAGAGGAATGTCCATGATAGGAGTTTTTCCTTTTTGGTGCCCTTGTGATGAGTGTTATCCATGCCCTCCAAGATTGTCAAAGTGTGAGAGCGGTCTGGAAGGAATTTCTTAAGACTAACCTTTATACTGCTTTCTTTTCTTGTGATTTACAGGATTGGCTCTATTGGAATGCTACGCACTAGCTTAGTAAGGCTAGGTTTGGCCGATAGCCATGGGCTAAGTTTTTTGCGCATATTTGATGGATAATACAGAAGACCAGACGTACCCAAGTGTGTGAATCTACTGGATTATCCACAAAGGAAATCTTCCAACAATGTATGTTCCACATCATGGAAGATGCAGTAGGGGGAAGATTTTTCCACCAGAGTTTCCAAGGAAGCTTTAGGAGAGAAACGCACTGGACCCCTCCGGCCAGTAGAGTAGTAAGGGTGGACGTCGATGCATCTGTTTGAACACCGGCCAGTAGAGTAGTAAGTTCTATTGCTTCCAAACCTGAAAATCTCCTAGCCGTCAAAGCCAGCTCGATAGCATTACCGTACCCAACTATACTTGGCAATTGCTGCAGTGTTTCGAGGTCAGCCGTGATGGCCAAATCCACCTCTTTCACTAAAAAAAGGCATCCTTGTTGCAAAACCTAATGATGCAGGCGGTAATAATGTCGACTCCATCGCCGATACAAGAGCCTTGTATGCTGGCAATGATGGGTTTTCGACATCGTTTGATAGCAGTGATGGCATCTTGCAAGGTCAAGATGTGTCGTCAGAGTTTCTCCTCAGAGAGATAGCGGTCACTGTATAAATGGTCCTTGAAGATGGAACTAAGCAAGCTAAGGTCGATACTAGAGAAAAAGTGGGGCCCAACACCAGAAAGGACGATGACGTTGACTTGGGGGTTTTGATCGAGAGAATGGAGAGCTTTGGGAAATTTGGTAAAGAAATCAGAGGAGAGAGCATTGAGTTGTGAGGGACGATTAAGGTAACAGTAGAAGACGACGGATTTTGGGTTGAGCTGTGTAATTTGGAGGGTTCGGTATTTCTCAGTCCCCATTTTTTATAGAACAATGGTGAACGATCAAAATAGGATTAGCTCACACGGGCAATGCTTATCCCCAAACAATATCTTACCTTTTATTCTTTTTAGCTAATCTTGATAAATTTAGTTCATCTAGCATTATGACACATTTTTTCAGATTATAAGTAGTATAAGAAAAATATTTATTGGCACTAGATGTACAAAAAAATAATTAATTCAGCATAGTGGCCCACTATTTAAGACATAAATATTATTAAATAATTAAATACTTTTCCTTTATCCATAAATGGAATACTTAATTATATATAAGTGTAAATATCCATAAAACACTTTGGATTCATCTTACGATTTTCATCCTCTAAACACCAAATTTCATAACCTCCTATCCCATATGATTCCTCATCATTAATGACATAAATCCCATAACATCCTAATTAATCGCTTGTGAAGAGTTTCAAATGGTTAATGCCATTATGTTTGCCTTCATTTCTATGTAACCTTATGTGTACACTTTAATAGTTGTTAGCCTATAAATAAGAGTAATGTACAAGGTATTGGTATATACACAGTGAAATGAAAGAGATCCTTTCTTTATTCTCTCCTTCAACTTTCTCCCATCTTCTCTCTATTTCAATCTCTTGTGTATTCTTTTATTTTCATAACACGTTATCAGCAGGATAGTTTTTACAAAAGGTATACTTATCTCATATCTTAATAATTTCATCTACTTTGTCTTATTGTATTTTTTATTTTTTTATTAATATGGGATAATCTGATGAGCCATTGTATGGAATTAGTTAATTCTTTTACCTGATGTTTTATACACCAGATTCCATGGCTAGGATTGAAGATTCTTATCATTATTATATCTCATTCTAATATTATTTACAAGTTATTTATATTAATATTGTCATCTTAATATATGATCTGAAATCATATCATTTTGATATCATATGGCCAGAAGCCATATATCTTACAATGTAGTCAGAAGCTATATTCATTTAATTATATGCCAGAAGTTATATAATACTAATTTGTCATCATTTTCCTGAAGCCATGAGGCTTTTAATTTTTTTGTTGTAATATTTTATTTTATCTTATATTTTGTCTTCAAGAATTCGCTGTAATTAGAATTCATATTATTGTTATTTATTTTTGTGGCTATTTATTTATTTTTTGTTCACTATTCATTTCATTATGATTATACTCACATCACTATGCATGCATGTATGTTACTCTAATGTTAACTCTATTATTAACATTGTTTATTATTTTTCTTTCTACCTATTATTTATATTTATCGATATAGTGATATTTATTTATATTGCCACATCTATACTTATTTATTTATTGCTACATTAATATTTATTAGTGTATATATATTTATTTCCCTACCTCCCTATATATATTGTCATCCCCTTCATAGATATTTATTTCATGTTGTTATGTTATATTATTTATTTACATTTCATTTATTTATTTAATATATTTTGTTCTTTTAATTATATTGTTATTTATATTAAGGCGTTCATTTTATTTATATTTCATTTATTTTTGTTATTTATTTTATTTGTGTTGATACCTTGTTTTGATGATAAGAAAATGGATATCTTATGCTAGAGGAATTATTAAATTGAAAATAAGTTTTGGAACTGTTACAAGTTGTTTTTTAATGTGTTAGATCAGTACTTGCTGAGTATACTCGAGTATTAAGTTAGAGTGTGAACAATACTCGTGCATTGGATCTCAATGCTCGAGTATTGTAACTTGGAAAATGTGTTTTTCAAACAACACTCTAACTCAGCACTCGAGTAAAGCCTTCGAGCATTACCAATGCTCGAGCACTGAAACTCAGTGCTCGAGTATCGGGATGAATCAAAGCACTCAGACAATGCTGTAATGCAGTACTTCAAGTATTGACTGAAAGCACAACCAATACTTGAGCACTAGGAACACAGTGCTCGAGTATTGAGATTTTTGAAAACACTTCTAGTCAACACTCCAAGCATTGGCTGAAAGTAGAGCCAATGCTTGAGCATCAGAACTTAGTGCTCGAGTGTTGACAGTTTTTGTCAGCACTTTCAGTCAGTACTTCAAGCATTGGCTAACAGCAGAACCAATGCTCGAGCACTAGTAATGCAGTGCTCGAGTATTGAGCCTTTTCTTCAGTGCTATCGTGCTTTACTCAAGCAAAGGCTTCCAACAGAGCTAATGCTCGAGCACAAGTTCACAATGCTATTTTATTAAGGTTTTTCACACAGCACTGGAAGAGAATACTGCAAGTATTGACTAAAAGTATTACCAATGCTTGAGCATCGGGCTCAAAATTTTTACTGATCACCAATACTTCTTAAGAATGCTCCAACACTACTTACCAGCACTCTTAATGCTCGAGCATTCTAATTTATCCCTCGAGTATTGAAATCTTTCTACAGCTCTTCTTCACAATACTTTCACAGAATACTCGAGTAATCTTAAGAAGCATTGTCAGTACTCGAGAACTATGATTTAACACTCGAGTATTTAGATATTTTTCAAGCATTTTCATAAAATACTTGAGCATTATGTCAGAGCATTGAACTTCCCTTTGAAAATCATCAGGCAATACTCGAGCATTAAAAGAGCTATGCTCATGCACTGATTTTCTGACAGCTTTTATTACTGACACACTTCACCTACGCTATGCACCTACTTGCCTTATTTGTGTAACAACTTTTTGAATACTAAATGCTCTCATAAATGCAGAAGCTTGAGACATTAAATAAGGAATGAAACACAGGCATGGTCTAAGACTCGGAAATTTTAACGTTCATCTACAACCTTTGCCGTTGTCTGTCTAAGCCACATTAAATGCCATTAATGAAGAACCAAATTGTTGTTGTTGAGAGTAACAGTTATTAAATAGAGTCTAACAGACACTTTATTACCTCTCAACTATAAAAAGCTAAGCATTCAATGCAGAGAAAGAGACGAACATTCTGAGCATTAAAAGCTATTCATCACATTCTCTATAAATCTTTCAATATTCCTTCTGTACTTCAGTATTAGCTATTTACTCTTTCGAGAGAGTTCCTTTGAGCAAACATTTATTGTAAATCTATGAGAAACATAAGGTTGGGACCTTATGTCACTTGGGCTAAAATTGAGATAGAAAACAGAGGGTGAAACACTCTGTTTTAGTGAAAAGTTTGAGGGGGAGTGAGTTCCCATTGTAAAGGCTTGAGAAGCCTCAGTTTGTGGTTGATAGTGGATTTGGAAATCTTAGAGGAGCTCTGAGGACTGGACGTAGGTCAGGAGGACCGAACCAGGATAAATCTCCGTGTTCATCTTTCTTCCTCTTTCTCGGTGACTTTGTTCTCACTTTGTGTTTAAATTTTAAATTTTAAAAAGAGACCAATTCACCCCCTATTGGTCAAATCCTATTCTAACAATTTGTTACTAGTAAATGACATAAAAAATTGTGACATTTCAATAATTCAATTGTTACAAATATTAAAGCCATGAAGGCTAAATGTTCAAACATAAAAGTTTGGTAGGTTTTAAATATTTTTCTTTGGTCCAGGAGACTAATGCTTGGAGGATTTGGTGATGTAATATTGAAAGAAAGAAAGAAAGATATATGTGAACATCATCACATTATATTGGACAAATTGACAAATGAAAGTTAAGCCTAGTCATATTTGTTGAGTTTAAAATGGTTATTTGTGCTAATTTGATTGAATAAATGCTAAATTGGTTATGAAACATAAATAACCATGAGAAAATGCAATGCTTATGAACCTAAATAGCTAAAAGGCTATGTCACTGGTGGATCATAATGAGTAGTGTGTAATATCTGTCTCTTTCTGTAATTAGAATAATGGTCAAAAAATAACAAGGGCTTGGAGTAGGGTCCATAACTTAAAAGACAGAGAAAGGAAGACTAAGATGCTATGTTAGAAAATAAGGACATAAGTGTAATTTTCGAAGAAGGACTAAAGTGTAAACTTTGAAAGAAATTCAAGGGCATTTTAGCAAATAAGTAAACGTATAAGGGCATCTTAGCAAATAAGCAAAAGTCAAAGGGTCAGTTGGTAAATAAGTAAAAGACCAAGGGTATTTTTGTAATTATGAAAAACCCAAGGGTATTTTGGTTAAAATTTGACCAAAATATTAAAAATTTTTATGTCAGTATCAGATAGAGAAAAATTCACTTATCAGCAAGTGGGGCTTAGTTTATGCTATAATGACTTGTGTTTCTGTTGTGGGAATTCTATTAGTCATATTTGGCTATTTAAATAAATAATTAGCCAAAAATGATTATTTAAAATACCTAAAAGTATCAAATGTCTTATCTCAAAGCAAGGACAAATAGCTTGAAAATTTTAGTATCTTATAAAATTGTTTCCAAGAGAAAGTAAGAAACAATTTCTCTGATTGGAGAGAAAAGGTATGGAAAAACCTTGAATTATGATTTTCTTAAAAAATTAATTAAAGACATCCTGGAAAGTCATTTGAGGAAAGAAAAAGTGTGAGGGTGTCGTATCAGGAAGAATTTTTGGAATTTTGGTGACCTCGAATTAGGTTAATAGTCAGAAAATCGCCTAAATGCATTTCGAAAACATAAAGTAACTTTATGAAAACTTAAAGTTTTCAAAAGTAAAAATGGTTATGGTTGAATTGTGCCACTTGTGATGGTTATATTTGAAGACCAAAAAGAGGAATAAATATATCAAAAAAATGGTATAATTTATTAGAATAAAGTTACTTTATCAATTTAAGTTGTACATGATTAAGAGACACTTGTAACCAACATAATTTAGCACATGGGGAACATATTTCTCTCTTCATTTTCATGCCATTAATGTTTGTTAAGAGGCAAAAAAAATGAGAAATGTGATGCCCAATTATCAACCATTAGATCTCCATAATAATGCAAGATTCAATTCTAGCCTTTGGATCAATTTGGGACTCATTAAAGCCATTTTCTCCACCATTTCCAGCCATAATTTTTGTCAAACCAGTCCCAAAATAGTGAGAGAATAGGCAGACAAAGAGGAAGCCGTTAGAGGGGAAAAAGCTTCAAGAAATCCAAAGTAAGATAGGTTTTGATCAAATTTCTTACATATTCTTACTTCTTGAGCCTTCCTCTTCACTTCTATGGGTTTATTTTCTTGGATTTGGCTACTGAAAAGTTAGGTTTTTGGTGAGATAAATGAAAACGAGAGGGATTTATATCAAATGATTGGTACCAAACAACTCTATGCAAGCTAAGGAGTTGATTGGTGTATAGTTTGAGTTGATTGTGTTATATTTGGAATTTGAAACCCTAAGGTGAGGTGATGCACGTTTTTCTTCTTGATTAGGGAAGGTGTTTTTCATGTTAAATAATGCATGGCAAGTGATTTGGGATCAATAATATGGAATTACATGCAATGGAAGTTTGAAAAATTCCTTGGTTCTTCTATATGTAAGATTTCGGTCAGTTCAAGAATAGTAGGAAGGAATGAGTTTTTGATGTTTACAGTGGCTTTAAAATGAAAAATTGTGTAGGGTAGAAGTGAGAAAATTATTTTGGAAGCAATAGAATTAATTTTGACAAGTTTAAGGGCATAAGGGCTCTTAAACTTTAAGAAGACTTTTGCATGATTTTTTATGTGTTTCAAGGCTTGATAATGGCTTGTCATTAATGTCCATTGCATAATATTATTTGTCAGAAATTAAATTGTCATGGGAACATTTTGGAGGAGCAAAAAGGAAAGCTTTTGGGTTCAAGGCAAAGTTAAAAGATCAATGTAGCAAAGCTACTAATCTTACACTAAATATTGCATTGATGATTGTTTGTGATTTATGCTTTATTGTATGATAAATTCTTGATGTTTGAATTTGTGATGATATGTTTTTAACATGCTTTGGCCATATGCAAAGTGTTAGAAAATTTAGAATATCACATGTTCATACATATGTAATCAAATTATAAATGATTGTCATACATTTTGGTGAATGTGTTAGTGTTTTTGCTATTGGGATTTCCTTAAAATCCCATTCTTCCAAATAACCATTTTAAGTTCAAACTTAAGTAAGGGAAAAGGCAAGGTGAGGGAAGACTAAAGGAGGCTATATGTGCTCTTTCTGTTGTAAAGTTACTTAATGTTTATGCCATGTACATTTTAGATTGTTTTGAAAACTCATGTGTTGTATAAACTCCTATTTGTGATTTTGTGAAGGCATGTGGATATATGTATGATCATGTGTAGATGGGCTAGTATGAACAAGACATAGTGTGGTAAATAGGCAAGCATGTTTTGATATAGTTTAACACAAGCTAATGGTTCAAATGGGTTCAACAACCATGATGATTCCTCAAATTTGAGCTATAGTGAAAAATAGCAAACAATGTCCAATTAGTCTGAGATTTTCCAGTAAAATAGTTCATATGTTGAGGTTTAAAATGAGACCAAGATCACTCAATTTGGACAATTAAACAAAAGGTTATAACTTTCCAAAGTTGAGAGAAAAACCTGGAACATTGAAAAATGACCATATGAACAATACATTTTCATGCAATAAACTATATTAATTGGGAAAGTTTTGGATAAATGAGTATTTTTGTCCTGTAAATAATGTTATAAGTTTCATTTATAGACTTAAATCTGGACGTGGTAGGGCCGCTCATTTAGTATGTATTTTGTATGCTAATACCAGAACACTACATAATCATACCACATTGCAAGGACGAAGATTCCACCTAGCTTGGATTGAAAGAGCTAGAGAAGCCTTCGAGGTAGATCAATTAGTAGTAGATGTTGTCGAGAATAGTAAATGGTCATGGGCTCTTATAGTGACTATTCCAGATGTAGAGCTTTGGAAGGTTACAAGGATTATGATCATAGAGTTTCCTATTCCCAACTTTCATGTTTGTTTAGGAAAATTGGAAGCTCTTGCTTATGAGTTATTATAACCCACTCATCTATATTAGAGCTTCGATTTGTTAAACGATATGAAGGTGATAGTTCGATTGAATTGAAATCCATGATTGTGTGTGAGATATGAAGTGCTTGAGTTTTAAAGTGAAATATAAATTGTATGTATAATATATACTTATTTCTCTTTGAATAAAAGAAGTATATTTATATGGCTTACACGACGGGGAGATTGTTAGAATACAAGTATAAGTTAATATTAAAAGGCTCTATAGATGTACTTTCCTACAAAGCCTAATTGATCTAACGAATATGAATGTCATACCAAGATTTTAAATTACTATACTATGAAAATTGAAAAGTTATTATAGTAAAGCGGAAGTTTACTGATATAGACAAATTTATTGTTGGCATGACTTGTTTGATCATCTGAGTGATATATAAGATGTAATATAATGTCAAAGATTATGTGTTGACATCTATTGACCGTGTCTTTACTCCTTGAGATAAAATGAAAAATATTTTAAACATAGAATTGCAATAAATAATTGGGTTGTTCACTTATCAAGGAGCCTTAATTTAACTTCTCTAAGTAAACTAAGAGTCTAAAATGTAATAGAGTATGGGATTAGATTGAAAAATCAATTTTCTTAATTATAGCTAATTGCATGCAAGAAAAATAAATTCTAAACTACCGCCTTTTTAGATTTTCTTTATAAAATTGAAATAAATAAATGAAATTGGGTTGAAAGATAAATATGGAAGATGCCCTTAGAAATGAGTAAATGGCTATCCTTGTTCCATTAAAATAATGGGAGTCTTAAAATCATTATGTCTAATGGAAAACCATAAGCAATCGCATTGAGTCTAATACTTTCAATCAATAGCTACTCATGCTATCGTATTTATAGCCATTGCTTAAAATTATTATGAAAATACTATTTGATGTGTGAATTAAGTAAATTGTAGTGTTTATGTCCCCTATGTGAATGCACTATTGCAATATTCAAATTGATTAAATTAAATTATATAAAACAATGATCACTGAAGCAGGTATGAATTCATTTAATCTATTGGGAAAATTTATAAATAAAAATCAGAAAAGCAACAACAATCCAAAACAACCACAATAATATTTAATAAAAAATAGTTAAGTATAATCAGTCCTGAAATTAGGAATTTAAAA
The DNA here is from genome assembly GCA_025593235.1 of Vachellia pachyceras. NCBI lineage: Eukaryota > Viridiplantae > Streptophyta > Magnoliopsida > Fabales > Fabaceae > Vachellia > Vachellia pachyceras. The sequence goes on from JANTPZ010154777.1 coordinate 13,847, forward strand.
TAATTAGCAAAGTAAAAAGATTAAATAAAAATAACTCTCCTAGTTAATTTCAGGAATTCAAGTCAACATATCATCTCTAAGAAGCATTAATATCCAACTGCTCATCATCATCATCAAATCAGATTCAACCATGGGAAATTAAATAAAATTATTGATGACAATGATAAAGGAACTTCTATGTTTGTCTATCACGGGTGCTGTTGTCTCCAGTCCTGGTGAGTTCCAGAATAAGAGGAGCAGTGCTTGCCGTTTGCCCTTCTGTGTTTGTGTGAGTGTGGATGTTGAAAGAGAGAGAAAAGGAGATGTTGGTGGGGATACTGAAAGAAAGAGAAAAGGGGATGATGATGATGATGATGATGAGAGAGGGATGGAGGTGATGATGTATGGAAAATTGTGGTGCTGTAAGAGAGAGAGAGAGAGAATGTGGATGAAGAATAGAGAATTGGTGGGCGATGATGAATGTACATTGCTCCCCCGTACTCTCTTGCTTTATCTTGGGATATATATGTTGCATTTTCTTTTCTTGTTTCCTATGTCCCCTTTTATTCTTTTTGATTTTTCTTGATCTTTGAATTTGCCAAGATCTTCTCTCTCCATTATTTCCTAAAAAGATAACAAAATAATAAAATAAAAGGAAACAACATAAAATAAAAATTTAATTTCTAAAAACTTTAAATCATTATTATCACCATTTATGATTTGATGAATCCCTAAGATAACGTATCATTTGATATATTTGCTAATTTGAACTCAGAATCTCTTAAAATTATATTGATAACTCTCTAAATAGATCAAAAATATATAAAATATTGGAGAGTTATCAAGATTCTTCATGAATAGCCAGCATATTATATATAATTCATATGTTATCATGTGATGCTTGTTCTCAATAGAATATGGATCATGAGAAAATCATTGGTTATGATTTGAAATAGATCTCTACATTTTTTAAAATATATTAACTTATATGGGCCCATTTGAAAAGCATTAAACGATATGAGTATTCAATATGTTTGATAGATGCATCTATAGTATGGTTACATATATGATTATTAGTAGCTTGCAACCTGAACTTTGCAAGATTGTTTGGATAAATCATTATATTCATAAGTGCATAATTTCCAGATTATATGATCCATAATCATTTATTAAAGCCTCCATATATAGCTTGATCAATATTTATGAGAGTAAGAATTTTATTCAGTGTTGACATATTTGACTAAATATATTGCAGCACTTATACACATCAAGCCAACAAAATTCTCTTAGTGAAATTGGCTTTTGGTCAGGATCCAGGTATTTTCCTTTTTAAAGATTTGAATGTGTGGTGTTTCCTTATTGACCCACCATAATGCACATAGATGAAAAATAGAGATAAATGTTGGGCAAGATCCTCCTCCTTGTTTGTCTCTAAATGAAACATAATGGTGTTTCTAAAGGGAACAAATGAGTTTAAGAGGTTTGTACTGTTTTATTAGTTGAATATAATTTGGAAAAGTTTTCCACATAAGGGAGTAAAATTGAGTAGTTGGAAAAGAAAACACACTAAATGCATTATTATGATTATGAAATATAGACCCTCAAAAGTAGTGGTATGAATTATAAGTTCATCAAACATTGCATTCATGAAAAAATTGCAAAGTATTTAATAGATGCTATTATTGACCTGAATGAGTATAAGTAAATCTCATATTCCAACTGAAAATTCTCCAATTAGTATAAATGAAAATAAGACATGCCTAAAGCATGATACACCAATCGATTCCAAATACTATACTTTGGGTAAAGAGGAGTATATCATTAAGATGATCATATTAAGAGGTTAGCAATGTTGGGATTAGAACATACACATGCAGCGGAAGAATATGATTTAAAAATTTTCTAATCCCATGTTTGGATCTGCCAATGGCATTTAAACAGAGGCGATAGTATAATACCTTCTAAGTTCTTGAATTCATAGCTTCCTTACATTTAGATCTCTTTCTATTCCCAATGTTCACGGCTTCTCAAGCTTTTCCGCCTTCTTAATCACGATCTCAAGGAGCTGACGTTTTTCATCATCTCCCTCTACTGGTGTTCACGCGAATAGTACCCAAGGATGGCAGCGTGCTAGTGCACTTGGTTTTGTTAGTGTAGGATTTGACCAAGGGGGTGAAATGGTCACTTTTAAAAATTAAAAATATAATCTCATAAATAAAACAAATTCACCGGTGAAAGCAGAGTGAAGATTGACACAGTAGATTTATCCTGGTTTGGTCCTCCTAATCTACATCCAATCCTTAGAGCTCCTTTGAGATTTGCAATTCACTAATAAATAACAACTTAGGCTCACCGAGCCTTTACAACTGGGATTCACTCTCCCCCTTACGACACGTAATAAAATAGAGACTCTCACACTTTATTTTTCCTCTCATTTTCAGCCCAATCAATACAAGGTCCCAACCTTGAATGTCTCACAATGATACAGAAGGAATTAGCAAGATAAACTCTTTGGAAAGAATAGAAATAATAATCACTCAAGCTAACAAGAATTTTTAAACAAAGAGCAAAGAAGGAAGTTGTAGACAATAATAGAGTATTAATGTTCGTTCGTCATCTCTACTTCTCTATCTTCAACGCTCTTTATTTATATCTGAAATTTCATTAACTATCCATTACATTGAGCTTGAATATCAGTTAGAGAGATGCTAGCATCTGTTACTCACAGTTGGCTCCTTCATTGGTCTGTCTTTAATGCCGTATTTATTACAACTCAACTGTCAACGACGAAGAACACATTAATGCTTTGTGCCAGATAAATTCATGGTCAAACCTATACCTGGTTAATGAATGAGCTACAAATGCATTTATGATGGCAGGTTAAATTCAAAATGGTCTAAGCATAAATGAGGAAAGTTTCAGTAAACGATATTCTTAGCTGTGTCAGAAAAAGTAGTGCTCGAGTTTTATTTCTCAATACTCGAGTGGTGATCAGAAAAAACAAGTGTAGATTTGAATTTTATGAAGCAGTAATCAAGTTTTAGATTCAATACTTGAGTGTTTATAGCACTTTTGTAGTAACTCGAGTATTTACTTTAAGTATTACAGAATACTTTCATTCTGTACTCAAGCTGCCTTAAGAGTTTTCAGGAAGAGGTTTGAAGCTAAAACTTGAGGTGTGTTAAAAGTGTGTTGAAACTCAAGTCAAAACAAGATAAACTCAAGTGTTGCTTCATTCTCTCAAAATTCTTCCAATCAAACACTTGAGTTGTTTAAGATTAAAACTCGAGTAACTTTTCATTTGATAGTAGTTGACATTCTCATATATTAAAACATTCCTTATTTGTGCTTAGCATTTTGAAATATTACCTGCTACCATAAATGCATTCTCATTGACCTATGAGAATAGGTTTAAGCTTTAAATGCAAAGATATTTGACAATCTGCATAGAAAACTTCTCCGTTGTCATAAGAGAGAAAGCATTAAATGCTACTTTAAATGTAGGTGACGAAGCTGAGACAACGGATATAGACTTCTGAGTAACGAAAAACAAGCTTTCTGTCTAACGGGCATTTATTGATGTTCACCTATAAAAGGAGAAAGCATTCAAGATAGAAAGGAAGACGACAAACAAATATCAATTTGCTATGACTCTCTTTCTTCACTCCGTTGTCTTTTTATTCATAAATTCATGAGCCTAAGTGTTTATCTATTTACTCTATTATGAGAGCATACCTTAACCTTTCTCATTGTATTCTTGTGGGAAACTCAAGGTTAGGACCTTGAGATTGTTGGACAGATTTGAGAAAGAAAAATAGAGTGTGCGAGACTCTATTATCGTGCAAAGTGTAAGGGAAGTCTGAGTCCCAATTGTAAAGGCCGATGAGCCTATTTGTTGTTGCTTAGTGGATTAGAACTCTCAGAGAAGCTCTAAGGACTGGACGTAGGTCAGGAGGACCAAACCAGTATAAATATCCTATTTAAGCTTTCTCTACTTTCTGGTGACATTATTTTAATTCCATGATTAAGTTTTTAATTTTAATTTATGACCAATTCATCCCCTCTTGGTCAAATCCTACACTAACATTTGGCATTAGAGTAGGTCTCTTGTTTAAAGGATATAACTGTCCCAAGAGTGATCATGGCAGGTTTGGTGAACACGTTATAGCCAATGGAGCATCCTTTACCATACCACTGGCATTCAACAACAAAAATTCTCCTTTTGGAAGATTAAATTCCAAAACTTTGTCCTGGCTACTGATTTTGATTTGTGGGATATTTTTTAAATAGGAAACATAATACTAATGAAGAAGGACAATGATCAGTTAGTTCCTAAGACAAAAGCAAAGTTCGATGAAGAAGATAAGAAGAAGATGCTATTAAACAGAAAAACTATTTTGATGCTACAAGCAGCTTTAAATGAAGATAACTTCTGCAAAGTTTGCACTCTGCCTTCTGCAAAACACATGTGGGAAGCATTGGAGATAGCTTACGATGGCATAGAAGTAGTGAAAGAAAGCAGAGTAAATATGCTAACTACTGAGTATAATTTACTTAGAATGAAGGATGAAGAAACAATTGTGGAATTTCAAATGCGTCACACACATCTCTTCAACAAGTTGGCTGCTCTTGGGAAAACATATGATCAATGCTCTCAAGTGAGAAAGATTCTTAATGAACTATCAAACAAATGGGAGGCGAAGGCAACTGCAATTGAAGAATCCCGTGGAGAGTCAATGACATCAGTGACATCACTATTTGGCAGCCTTGCTGAGTACGAGAGCAAGCAGAATTTCAAAAAAGAACTTTCAAACATTGAGGAAAAGAAGAAAAAGGGTATGGCTCTCAAAATTGTGAAAGAAAAAGAAAAAGAGTCAGAAACAGAGGATGAAGAAGAGGAAGTAGAGGATGAAGAACTTACCATGGTGGTTTGTAAGTTCAGAAGAATGTATTGGAAGGATTAACACTCCAGAAGGCCATACAAAGGAGGATCAAGGAAGATCATTTGCTATGAGTGAACAAGCCAGGCTATGTTCGATCTGATTGGCCATAGGTTACCAACCAGAGCAAAGAAAAGGAGAAAAAGAAGTTCAAATCCTTAAAAAAGAAGAAGGCATATGTAACGGGCATATAGGGAGATAGCTCATGCGATGAACAAAGTGAAGCAGAAGAAGAAGTAAACCTTTATTTGTCGGCTTACAGAAAAGGGTGGATATTACACTATCAGCTCGACATTTGTTTGGTATTTTGATCATATCTCCCAAACACAAGTCCAATTAAAGTGAAACCAATTTCATATGAAACTATACTCAAAATTCGTTCCATAGACACCAAGAACATCATCAAATGATTTCAAATGAATGAGATATAAATTTATAAACTTGGTGGTCAAATCTGAATGCTTTATTTCTGACCATTTCTTATTGTATCTATCATAACTTTCTTTATATAACATCTTTAGGACTAATTCTTATTTCATATGAAAGTAGACTTTCAGAGCTTTCCATTTATATATTATGTGCAAAGTTTGGAGTTGAATTGGGAGAGTTATGGCCATTGCAATTGGAACTATAAGCTGAGATCTAGACCATGACCTCAATGCTCGAGCACTCAGACTTAATGCTCAAGCACTGAGCTCCAGAAATCAATTTTTCAACACAATACTTGTCAATGGTCAAGCATTGACACCTAGCGCTCAAGTATTGAGGTCAAAAATCAGTTTTTTCGAACAATGCTTTCACCCAATGCTCTAGCATTAAGTTCAAGCAATGCCAATATTTGAGCATTGGAACTTAATGCTCGAGCATCGTGCTTCTAGGATTCAATGCTTTCACTAAATACTCCAAGAATAATAAGAAATTATTGCCAATGTTCGAGCATTGGGTTCAAAACTAAGGATAGGAGACAGTGTTATTAGGCAATACTTCAAGCATAGGTTGAAAGCACATCCAATGCTCGAGTACTAGGACACAGTGCTCGAGTGTTGAAGGCTTTTACACTATGTTGTGAGATAATGCCGCAAGCAATGGCTAAAAGCATTGCCAATGCTCGAGCATCGAGCCCAAAACCTTACTGTTTCACTTATACTTTTGAAAATACTACCAACAATAATAACAACACTCACAATGCTCGAGCACTCTGATCTAATACTCAAGCATTGAGATCTTTTACATGTTATTCTTTTAATACTTTCACTAAATGCTCGAGCAAATTTCAAAAGCATTATTAATGCTCAAGCACTAAACCTTTTTACTTGCAAAATTGCTTTCTCATGCTCAATCACTATCTAAAAGTATTGATATTACTGGAAGCACTACATTTTAATACTTGAGCATCTAGATCATTTTTCAAATACTTTCATTATATGCTCCAGCATTGAGTTAAATCATTGAGCTTTTCTTTGAAATATTCATAACAATACTTGAGCATTAGATCATTATGCTTGAGCACTACCTTATATGATAGCCATACATCTAACAACTTCACCTACTTTCTTACCGAATATTTCCTTATTTATGTAACTTTTTTAATATCAACTATTCTCATAAATGCTTCATACTTAGACTAATCAACAGGGAATAGGCATCTCTAAACATGTCTTCAGTGTGGGCTCAATGGACAAAATTACAGACAACGGACATATAGTGTGCCAGACTCATTAATGCATATCACTGGGCATTGAAGCAGAAGTGTAATAGAAGCAAAACACTTTCTAATGGATTAATCTTCTTCAACAAACACTTAATTCTTATCAGGACTCCAACAACTATTCTTTCTCTTTTATCAAGCAAATTTGTCAGAGCAGATCAAGTTTGAAAAACAGAGCACAAGAGCTAAAGCTAAACAGAAAATGCAACACTCGTCTCCAGCGGACATATTTTTGAAATATCTATAAATAGGAGTAAGCAACCAGCAGAGAAGAGAGAGACGAAGTATATGGAGTCACCGAACAAAACAAAGTGTGTGAATTCGAGGAAATCACACAACAACTTCAAGACTATGATATTATACTCCTACATGAACTTCAGTGTCAATATAATCCACTTCATAGAGTGAAGGATTTCCCAAATGTAATCATCCCAACCTTTGAGAGTAGCTTAGGATAGACCTAAGTGAAATAGAGTGTAACCTTATAGATGGTAAGAGGGAGTGATTGTAAAGGTTTCTCAAGTACCAACAGTTACAAAATTGAGTAGGTTTCTAAAATGCCTGAAAACATTTATAGGGTTTTCAAGTACCCACTGTTACAAACTTGAAATAGCTTTGCTAGTGTCTGTAGTGAACTTGTGGTTGTAATGATTTTTCAAGTACCTGGTTTTAAACTTAGAAGTTATAGTGAATTCAAAATCTCAAAGGTGTCTGAGGACTGGACGTAGGTAAGAGAGGGCCAAACTAGGATAAATTAGTGTGTGATTATCTTATCTTCATCTTCTTAAATTTTTATAGCATGCTGCGATTGTTGGAAACTATTCGCGTGGATACCAGTAGAGGGAGACGATCAAAGGAGGTTAGCTACTCATGATCGGAATCAAGAACGGAAAAGGTTGTGGAACCTGAAGAGATCCAAACGCAATAAATGCTTTGGATTCAAAACGTAAAAGGTACGGCTTTATCTCCTAGATCTAAACACCTTTGATAGATCCGTATATGGGATTAGAAATTTGTAAATTCTGCTATATGTATGTTCTAATACCAACAGAAAGCGTTGACAGTTAATTTGAATCATAAGTTGTATATCCATTATTGATAAACAATTAGGAAGCTGTGATTGAACAAGGAGCGATCGCAAAATACTTCCATAAGTTGGCTAACACAAAAGAACAAGAAGAGAGCAGATTCCAGAGAAGAGGTCCTTGCAGTTGAAAATTATGAATCACTCTCAAAAGCTCAAGATGCACTTGTGGTACAAAGTTCAAATTCTTCTCATTCTTGTTTTCGAAAATGTTTTTCCTTTTAGAAGCTTGCATAAAACTGTTACTTAAAAAAATTCTTTTCTCTCATTTTTAAATAAAATATATTTTTTAATCATGCTCTGGAAATTATTTTTGGATATAAGAACTTATACAAGTTGATTTCATCACTTTACCAGCACAATTCTTAAAAATTTGTTTTGTTTAAACATCAAAGCATTGATATAATGTTTGATTGAAATTGATTTTGAGAAAAACAAATTTTGCTCCAAAGCATTGATAGATGATCTTTGTTTAATCGTTGCTATTACAAGCTTTGTTTCTTGGCATTTGGGAAACATTACACTTGTCTTTCACCCTCTACAAAAGAGAGGATGCATGAGTTATCATTTAATCACAAAATATGCCAAATGAACCAAGCATTTCTTTGAATTTAACTTGCTACAATTTTCTCCTAAAAGCTTCTCTTTCCGCACATTTAGGGTTTCAAAAACATAAATGAGAAGAAAATGTGCTGGAATATTAGCAATTACTAGGTGTTATCGCACCCCCAAACTTAAACCTTTGCTTGTCCTCAAGCAAAAACTTGTTTTCCACCTGAAATAATCAATTACTTATCTTTTATGAATGAATAATTATCTTCATTAGCTGCTCAAAAAATCATATCAAATAAGAAATAAAGAAAATGTGCAAAAATGAATGCATTTGTAGATTTAAAACTTATTTTCATGATAACCCACCCAGCTTACTCATGCTAAAAATTGAGAAACAAAGTCTCAATGGTAAACTCAGGTATTCAGAATTCAAGAGTATGTCGCGATTCTCATGATACATCTGAATCACTAGGAAATTAGGATTGCACATTGTGTAAATTCACAGATTAACACAACCAACAGAGCCATACCAGATCCTTCTACCACATTATAACTGATCAAGCCTCATGTATACAGAATCCCAACAACAAATCCCTCAAAGATTCAACCTTTATTCACACTAAGCATAAAGAAAACTCCAAATAGGCCAAAATCCACAAGAAAAATGGAAAAGGAGTGCTTTACCTCAGGTTAAAAGAAAATGACAAAGGAGGAAGCCCAAAATGTGAAGTTACAGGATGCTCTGGGTCTTGAAATAGGGACCGAATGAGGGAGGGCTGTGAAATAGGATGAGACAGATGGAGATGAGAAGGACACAATGAGCTGGGTGATGGCACTAAGCTGGAAACTGCGATGGAACTTAGCTGAACCAGGACAATGAAGACAAAATGAAGATGATGGTTCTGAGCTTGTGCCTGAGCTCTATGATGGCGGGGCTGGACGATAAAAGGGACGGACTAGCTATTCACACAACAGGTCTGAGCTAGGATGGTGACTGAGCTGGATCTGGGTGACAACATATTGGAGATTGGACGATGCGCTCAGGTGACTAAGCTCGCGTCAGACGAGCTGGGGCTGGACGATAGACAAGGACAACTGCACGGGAAGAAACGGACGAGGATGGAGCTAGGTATGGCAATGAGACACACGGCTGGAAGAGAAACTGATGAGGAATGCAGAGGAGAATGAAGAATAGGCATATTGAAGTGTGAAATTAGGGTTTGGAGGGAATTCACCAATGAGGAAGAAGGGTTTGAAATGGGGACTGAATGTGGTCCCAGTGGTGGGCCATATTCATTTGGATAAAATGGAGATAAGAAAGGAAAAACTAAGGGCAAAAGGATACGAAGAAATTAAAAAGATTTTCTTTTCTTTTTTAAAAAAAGTATTAGATTTTAATTTTGAATTTTTTAAATATTATATTTATTTTTTAGTTTTTTAAATTCATTTTTTATTTTTCTAAAAATAGCAGAAAGCCCTTTTTTAAAAAAAATTAATGTTTTTTATTGATTTTTATTTTTTAAAAAACAAAAAGGCTTCAGCCAAACATCTTGCGTGGTGAAGCCATATGCTAGCGAGCTCATCACAAAAATAGACACACATTGGCTTCATCCAACAAGCACTTTAGTTGAAGCATCATATTGACAGATGCATAAAAATTTATTGGACCATCCAAAACATAGTCAAACACAACCAAAATACCTTAAACAGGTACTAAGCCTTCCCTCAAAGGCCAAAATCATATAATCACATCCAGAACTCCATTTCAACACAAGAATTTCATCATGAACCTGAAGAGAAACCTATAAATGACTATAACACCATAATTTCATCACAAAAAACATAATAGTCACAAGTAACTCTCATTCATCATTCAAATAGAATCCAAACTAATTTACATTCACAAAGAAGCATCAGTACTACCCAAAATTTGACCCATGATCATCAATACAATCCAAATTCTTCTATAAGAGAGTTAAGTTAAGAGGACTTCCTTGAAATGCATTTCCCGAATTCTCCAACCACTTAATGCTTTATCCTTAACTTCCCTTCTTACATGAACTTCGAGTAATGCTTAAGGGTATTTTTTCTTCCTACAAAAACACCAAGATAAAACATAAATATATTAAAAACACAATGAAAACTATAAAATAGAAAAGACTGAGTTAAGAACTTGGGTTTCTTCCCAAGGAACGCTTAATTTATAGTCTTTAGCTCGACTCTTGATGTTGGTCATCATTCATTAGCTTGATAGAGCGTGGACACCATTTTATCCACATCTCTTCCCCAATAATGCTTCAACCTTTGGCTATTAGCTTTAAATCATTCCCTTTTCTCATTCTCCAGCTCCACATCACCAAAAGAAGAAGCTTGAACCACTTAAATGGATGAACCATCGAGATTTCAATTTTCCTGGAAACAACCTCAGCTTGGAATTATGAAAAAGGATTTGTTGACCTGGCTCAAAAGTTTTAGGGATGATTTTCTTGTTATGGGCCCTTTTAGTTTTCTCCTTGTATAGCTTTGAACTCTCATAGGCATCAAGGTGAAATTCTTCCAACTCATTAAGTTGAAGGAGCCTCTTTTCTCCCACAGCTTGGGGATTAAAATTCAACTTTTTAATAGCCCAGTAAGCTCCATGCTCCAACTCTACAGGCAAATGACATGCTTTCCCAAAAACTAAGCGGTAAGGGGACATTCCAATTGAAGTTTTGTACATTGTACGATAAGCCCATATTCTAGCTGTGCCAACTACTTTCTCAAGGATGTTCTTGATCTCCCGATTAGAAATTTCAGTTTGGCCATTAGTTTACGGATGTTAGGGTAGTGCTACCTTGTGCTTGACTCCATATTTCTTCATCAAGGCTTGGAATTGGTGATTGCAAAAGTTAGAATAACAATCACTAATAATTTCTCTTGGTGTACCAAATCTAGTGAAAATGTTCTTCTTGAGGAACTTCAACACCATCTTAGCATCATTATGCACACAAGCAATAGCATCAACCCATTTGGAGACATAATCCACATTAACTAATATATATTCATTGTTGAAGGATTTGGGAAAAGGTCCTATGAAATAAATTCTCCAAACATCAAATAACTCAACCTCAAGCATGCTATTCAAAGGCATCTCATCTAGCCTTGATTTATTTCCTACCCTTCGGCACCAGTCACATTTTAGTACAAAAGCATATGCATCCTTGAATAGAGATGCCAATACAACCCACTTTGCAAGACTTTTGCAGCAGTCTTCTCTCCACCAAAATGACCACCATATTTGGATGAGTGGTAACACTGTAGAATGCGCTCTTGTTCATTTTTTGGTACACACCTTCGAATGAGTTGATCAGGACACATCTTGAATAAATAGGGTTCATCCCATAGGTATTTCCTTACCTCATGCAAAAACCTATGTTTTTTGTGAGAATTCAAATCCGGAGGTAAAACTCCACAAACCAGGTAATTTACAAAGTAAACATACCATGGAGCAGAGGAATTATCAATAAAAACTGTTCATCTGAGAAGATTGTACATATCATATCAGAGATATCAAGTTGAGCATCAGTACACAATGTTGAAAGATGATCCGTCACTTGATTCTTAGTGCCTTTTCGATCAATGATATTCAAATCGAACTCTTAAAGTAAAAGCATCCATCGAATTAGTTTTGCCTTAGAATCCTTTTTATTGAGAAGATATTTCAAAGCTGAATGATATGTATAAACTCTCACTTTAGTCCCCACAATGTTTTGCCAAAAATTTTCACACGCATACACTATGGCATATTTTCTCCTCCTTTTTCATAAGGACAGCCCCAACTACATAATCACTAGGATTAGCCATTATAATGAAAGGTAGATTCCAATTTGGTGCTACCAAAATAGGAGTAGAAATGAGACGTTTCTCTAACTCCTCAAAATGATCCTTTCTAGTGGCATTGTTTACCTTTCGAAAATCCATACACACCCGCCACCCAGTTATCATACGAATTGGAATTAGTTCATTGTGGTGTTAGCCACTACAGTCATGCCACCTTTCTTAAGGACACATTGGACTGGGCTAACACATGAACTATTAGAGATTGGTTTAATTATGCCAGCTGAAAGCCATTTAAGAATTTCTTTCTTGACAACCTCTTTCATAACCAGATTTAAACGTCTTTGATGTTCAATAGAGGCCTTGTAATTATCTTCCAATAGAATCTTGTGCATATAAATAAAAGGGCTTATTCCTTAATGTCAGCAACAGTCCACCTAATAGCCCTCTTGTGCTCTCTAAGAACTCTCAATAACTTCTCTTCTTGCAACTCAGATAAAATAGAAGAGACAATGACTGATAATGTAATAAAATCACCAAGATAAGCATACTTGAGATGATCTAGTAATGGCTTCAACTCTAACATTGGAGGAACTTCAATAGAAGGCTTCAATGGTTTACTCAAGGTATCAGACACCTCAAGTGGTTCAACAGTTTGTGGCCTTGAATGAGGAAATGATTCCATGTTGAAAACCTCTTCAACTTTTTCTTCAACTTCTTCAAAGTTCTCCTCTCCAATCAAGAATGTCTCTAAAAGGTCTTTAAGCATGGAGGCACAAGAGTTTTGTTGAACAATTGAATCCAATAGATCAATGAAGGAATAATTAGTTGTATCATCATGAAATTTCAAGGCCTTCGGCGTATTGATTATTGCTTTCTCACCATCAACCCTCAGAGTTATTTCCCCTTCTCTACATCAATGAGAGTCCTTGCAGTGGCTAACAATGTTATTAGAAGATGGGCAAAGTTCCCCTCTTGATATAATGTCAAGGTTGATCGCTACCATAGAAGATCTGACCATTGAGATTGTAACTTAGAAAGAGATTAAGTTTATGCAATTTGAGGATGATTTCTTATTAGGGCTTAGAGAAGATGTTGAAAAAGGTATATAACCAAAATTTAAGGTTGGTGAAGATGTGATACTGAGGTATAACGGAAGGGTATGCCTCCCTAATGATGGGGAATTAAGTAAACTTATGCTTCATGAAGCTCATAGAGCAAATACACAATTCACCCTAGAGAAACTAAAATGTGTGTTAACCCTTAACTAACCCTTCTAGCTTCATTTTATGATGATATTGAACCACTCTTAAGCCTCACATAACTTAGAAGGACCAATGAAGTGAAATTCAAAATTTTCAAAAACGAGTTACTATTCACTAGGTCATTTTTCAGATTTTTTGCCAAACTTTGAAAATTCATAACTATTTCTAGAAAAATAGATATAGAGTGGTTCCAATTTCTATTTGAAGCGTATAAGATCCTTTATAGGGTAAAAGCACTCATTGGGTCAGAAATTTTCCCAATTAATACAGCTTATTGCATGAAAAAGTACTGTTCATATGGTCATTTTTCTTTTTTCAGGATTTTCTTCAAACTTTGAATGACCATAACTTTTTGTAAAAAAAAAATCCAATTTTAGTGTTCTTTAGCTTGTTATGTGAACTATTTTTCTAAAACATTTTGGTTCATTTGGAGTTCATTTGCCCTGTTTCACTCTACCCCAAAACTCAAGATTTGACCAACATTCTAACCATTTTTCATGAAATTTTACCATCTCATTTTCTTTCCTTTAGGCATACTTTCCTCTTTACCTGTTTTACTCTTGATTAACATGCATTCATAGGTATCCAGAGCATGCATCCACATCACTTGAGTTTTTACTCATGTGGAGGTTTATCATACATAACTACATAATAACTTTAAAAATTGTAATTAATTTACATCATCATCATACTAACTAAAGAGCATCATAAAATTGCTTCAAGCATCAAGTACTTTTCCCTTACCATTGTTGGAGCTTCCACCTAAAATGGTTAGTGGAGAGAATGAGATTTCATAGAAATCCCAATAGCAAAATTTACTAACACACATTCAAGATTGCATGACAGTCTTTAAATTAAGGTGAATGTTTAACAATGTAAAAATGTGCAACAAGAACATATTCATGCATATGGCCATAGCATAATAATGCACATGTTCACACTTTCATCATCAACAACAAGTCATACATAATTTCAAACCTTTTCATAACAATGTAAGTTAAGGTTAGAAAATTTTGCTACCTCTTTAACTTAGCTTTCCCTTTCACTTGAAATTTGCTTGATTAATTTTCCAAATGGCTCCTTGAGTTCTCAACTTCCTAAACATGGTTCAAGAACATAACCATTATTCTCCAATCATCAATCATGCAAGAAATTACAAAAACGCACAAAATCCTTTCTTGCTTTTTCAAGACCCTTGTAACTTTCAAACTTGATTTTATAATTTCTAATGCTTCCCAAATCCTTCTTCCACTTCATACCTACACAATTTCTCATTTTAAAGCCATTGGAAGCATCAAATTTATCAAAATCACACTCCTTCCCTATTTTTCTGGTCTGCTGAGACACCCCTTACAAGCATAATACCATAATTTTTCAAACTTCTAACACTTACAACCACATATTCTTGATACCAAATAATTTTCATGTGTTGTTTGGCTTGAATATCATTCTCCAACATCAAATGGAAATTTGGACAACACCTCCCCTTAATCTTGCTGCTTCCAAAATATCACAAAAAACCAAACAACAACAAAACATACACCAAATTACTCTCTTTTATACAAGGAGTATTTTGCACATAATTATTGGCTCTAAATCCCTCTCTTTCTCACTTTCACTTTCAGGAACCTCAATATTCAGTCTTCCAAAAGAGAGGTTTAATCAAAATTCTAAACCATGGAATAGGTAGAAGAGATTACAAGGATCAAGAATGTATATGTTATCGAATGGTAAGCTCTCTTACCTTAGTAGTTCTTCAAGCTTTTCCTTCCTTTCTTGGTCTCAAATTAGTCTTAAGGTTTTGAGATTTCTAAGAATATAAGCCAGGGACATAAATGTTATTAAGTATAAAGACCAAGGGCAATATGGTTATCGGATAAAAAGGGCTAAATCAGTAGTCAAAAGCCAAGTTAGAACACACGGATAGAAAGTACGTAAAAAGTTGATGCTGTTGAGCCGTAAGTCGCAGAAGCAGATTTGGCCTGGTGGATGAAAGCCGGTAGGAATAGTAAAGTTAAGCGTGCTCACCCTAAGGAAATTTCATGATGGGTGACCTCTGGGAAATTGCCTCAAGAATCAGAAACTAAAAAGATCAAGGGCGACAAAGTTAAGGGCAAAATGGGAATTTATGAAAAGGTAGACTGTGAAAGGGCATTTTGGTCATTAAGAGAAAGTGTAAGGGCATTTTGGTCATTTGACAAAGTCAAAGTCAAAGTAAAAAATTCAAACGGTTGACCAAAAATAGAAAAAATTAACAGATGCCCAAAAGATAGAGCAGAACTCACTGATTACCATAGATTCAACCGATTGTTGAAATTCGGTCTGGTTAAGGAATTATGGAATTTTAAAGATTTGATGATTGAAAATATTTATTTAAGGTATCAGGAGTTCTCTAAGACCAAAAACCAGAGTCTAGAAAAATTCAGGGAATTTTGTAATATTTTACAAAATTATCGCCCAAGGTACGATTAAGGCGATTTTTCTAAAAATGAGGAAAAATGCCCGAAAAATCCCCGAAAATATAATTTATTATAAAAATTAATTTGGAACAATTTAGAAAGTACTTTTGGGAAAGATGAAGGGCTAGAATATCAATGAAAAATATAGAAAATTACAAGGCCCTAGAAATGATTTATTTTAAATTGTTCGTTTTCAGGAATTTTAGACAGGATAAAGTAATCCTGTTAAATTTGATTGGATTAAGGGACAATTTGAGGATGATGATTTAAACATATTTAAGAGGGAATTGTGGAGATTAAATGAGGAAGGAAACAT
>JANTPZ010154804.1:0-10379 GCA_025593235.1 Vachellia pachyceras
CTTTGACTGACAATGATTGGATAATTGCTATGGAAGAAGAACTAAATCAATTTGAAAGGAAACAAGTTTGGGATTTAGTTCCTAGACCCAAGGATCATATAGTTATTGGTTCAAAATGGGTTTTTAGGAACAAACTTGATGAATCAGGAATTATTATCAGAAACAAAGCAAGATTGGTTGCAAAAGGTTATAATCAAGAAGAAGGCATTGATTATGATGAAACCTATACACCTGTGGCAAGATTAGAAGCTATTCATATATTACTTGCTTTTGCCTGTATAATGGATTTTAAATTATTTCAAATTGATGTCAAAAGTGCTTTCTTAAATGGTTTTATCATGGAAGAAGTTTTTGTTGAACAACCTCCAGGATTTGAAGATATTTCCAAACCAAATTATGTTTACAAACTTAAGAAAGCTCTTTATGGTTTAAAGCAAGCTCCAAGAGCTTGGTATGAAAGATTAAGTAATTTAGATTAAGTAATTTCTTGATCAATAAAGATTTTTTCAGAGGAAAAGTTGATACAACATTATTTATTAAGCATTCAAAATCCAACATGTTAGTTGTACAGATTTATGTTGATGACATTATTTTTGGTGCCACTAACAATGATCTTTGTCAAGAGTTTGCTAAGATGATGCAAGCTGAATTTGAAATGTCCATGATGGGAGAATTGAATTTCTTTCTTGGTCTTCAAATCAAGCAAAGAAAGAATGGAATCTTCATAAATCAGGCCAAATATCTCAGAGAGTTGTTAAAGAAGTTTGGAATGGATCAATGCAAAAGTGATGATACTCCCATGAGCTTAACAACACTCCTTGATGCAGATATCAATGGAAAAGACTATGATATTGAAAGATATAGAGGAATGATTGGATCCCTTCTTTATCTCACAGCAAGCAGGCCAAACATTCAATTCAGTGTTGGAATGTGTGCAAGATATCAATCTGCTCCAAAAGAATCTGATGCTGAAAATGTGAAAAGAATCTTCAGATATCTTGCTGGAACAATTGATCTTGGAATTTGGTATCCAAAAGGAGCAAATGATCAATTGATTGCTTATTCAGATTCAGATCATGCTGGCTATAAAACTGACAGAAAGAGTACTAGTGGTCAATGTCAATTTCTTGGAGGTGCCTTGGTTTCTTGGTTTAGCAAAAAGCAATCAACTGTGTTATTATCATCCACAGAAGCTGAATATATTGCTACTGCAAGTTGTTGTGCTCAAGTCTTATGGATGAAACAGCAACTACAAGATTTGGGAATGGTGTTCAATGAAATTCCAATTTACTGTGACAACACCAGCACCATCAACCTTACCAAGAATCCTGTGCATCACTCAAGAACCAAGCACATTGACATTAGGCATCATTTCATAAGAGATCATGTGCAAAAGAAGGATATCAAGGTTGAATTCATTCCAACTCATCTTCAAGTGGCTGATATTTTTACAAAACCATTAGCCAGAGAACAATTTGTAAATATTAGAAGAGAATTGGGAATGGTAAATCCCAATGAATTGTAAGTAAAAATTGTTTAATGTTGATTTAAAGTTGTTTTGATGATTAACTATCACTAACTTAAGCTTCGGAGTGTTTTGTCTAAGTTTTGCAGGTGCTTTGAACAAGCACTTGCAGCACTAAAAGCTTCAACACTCGAGTAATAATTCAAATTTTGGAAGCATAAGGTGCAGTACTCGAGCACAACTAGCTGAACACTCAAGTACTCAGGCAAAGTGAGGCATTTGATTCATCACTGGCAGTTATCACTCGAGTAAATGGTGGAAGTACAGGTAATACTCGAGCATTCAACTTCAATGCTTGAGCAAAGTAAGTTTCCTATATTCAGAAATCTCAATACTTGAGCACTGTGAAACAGTACTCAAGCACTAGAGTACAATATTCGAGTGCAAGTTTATTCATACTCGAGTGTTGACATATGTTATATGCTAGTATAGTCCAATACTTCAATACTCAAGCATTGAAACTCAGTACTCGAGTACTGAAGTGCAACACTTGAGCATGAGTTCTTAACACTCGAGTATTGCTTTGTCTGTTCATCTTCAGATTTTAACACTCGAGCACTGACACTCTGCATCGAGCACTGATCACCATCACTCGAGCACTACATATCAGCACTCGAGCACTGGCAGCTTCTGATTACTTAAGCCTTCTTTTTCATTAACACTCGAGCATTCCAAAATCCCTTTAACCCAAAATTGCAGTAACTATCATTAAACCGTTACAATCTCTCACAGAAACATATTTCTGGCCAAACCCCTCCATTATCACTCATTATTATACTTCACTTATCCCTTAAATCCTCTCTTTTTCACTCTCATTGCCGAAAATCCCAATACCTTAAATCTCTCATATTCTACTTCAAGTTCATCATGGCTCGTGCAAAATCAACTGCTGGAAAGGAAAAGGGACTTCCTCTCAATCTAAATCTGCATCTCAACCTCCAGCCAAAAGAGTAAGAATTTTTGAACCTGTGGCATCAGAGGAAACAGTGGCACCTGTCTCTCAAAAGTCTAGTGCAGGCCAACCAAAGTCCATCCTAAATGAAAAAGGGAAGGATCTCTTGATTACAACCTCTCAGTCAGTGCTTACTCAAACTGCTGCCACAAACTCAGAAACTGAGCGTGAAGGAACCACTCCTGAAACCACAGTGGCTACTTCCTTAAGGGCAAGACCAAAAGCAAATGGCAAAGGGAAGAAGAAGGACACTGAATTACCTAAGGCTCCAGAAGGGTTTATCACCAATTCGGTACTGATCTCTAATCCTTCTAGTTATGAAGAAAAGTTGAAGAATATGCCCTTGTGTCCTACAGTTGTGTGGAAATCAAAGATGTGGATAGGATAGGGTATAAAGTTTCCGAATTCCTTAATCATTATAAACCCCTTATTCAACTTAAGGATAATTTTTGCCCTGAGTAGTTAGAATTTTCTACAATAACATGTCTTCAAAGTCAATAACTAATGAAGATGGAGAAATCATCTCTTCTTCAATGGTTACATCAATGAGGGGCAAAGAAATTACTATTACCTCAGAGACTTTGAATGGATTCCTAGGTATCACTAAATTTGATGAGAATCTGTCCACCCTGACCAATGATGAAATTTTTGGACTTTTGAGGCCTGGAGAAACCTTTTCTGGAATACTTGCTTTTGAACCTTCAACAATGCCACCCTTGCAGAGAGTTATTTACTACATCTATTCTAGATGTATAGTGAATAAAAGTGGAAACTACACTCACTTTACTTCTATAAACTACATTAACATGGCAAGAATTATGAAGAAAGAAAAGAGAAATCTAGGAGAAACGGTGTATGATGAGATGTGGAGGTTTGTCCATTCAGGGTCCAAAAGAATGATAGTGCCATATCCCTCTCTGGTTTCTTTTATTTTGAAAAGCCTCAAAATTTGGCATATTTTGGACAAAGTGATTGAGCCAACTCTATTTGGAGAAGTTCACCTGAAAAGGATGAATATCAGCATTGAGAACCCTCAAGTACAAGTCAAACAGTGAAAGAGAAGGGCTACTTCTGCTGCTTCTCAAGGTCAAGATGAAGCTCAGTCCTCTGCTCCTCCTCAGCCTTCTTCTGCTCCCTCATTTGCCCATGCTGCCATTCAACACTTTATGGAGACTGAATTTGGCAAAATGAGTGATCATTTTGTTAACAACTTCAAGGCTCACTCACAGACATACATGAGCACTATTCTGAAGGCAGCTAAAGATTTCTTCATTGGGAAGAATTTTGAAACTGCAATTCTCAAAATGGTTGAGGAACTTTCACTTTTCAATAGTGCAATTTTGGAGAAATTTGATGGATTCCAGAGCCAGATCACTGGGTTGGATGGTAGGGTACTTGCTATTGAGGACTTCATCAGAGAATCTCGAGCTTCCACTTCTGCTCCACCTCCTTCTTCAACACATTCACCTGAGGATCCCTCTCCTGAAGCAGTCCTTGCCATGATTGATTTTCATCCTCTTTTCTTCAGCCCACTTCTGTTCCTCAAGTTTCCTCACCACCTCCTTCTGACACACCTGCTCCCTCTGTTGATCCTCAGCCCATCAGTGATGACCCTCAACCTGATGCACCCATATCCACCACTGATGCTCCTCTCTCTCCTTCTCACTGACCCTTCTTGTTGATGACAAAAAGGGGGAGAAGAAATCATAATCTGTCATGTTCTTTTGTCAAAGTTTCTTGTTTGTAATTTTGTTATGACTGACTCAGTTTAATATTAATGAATTAGTTTGCTTCAATCTTGTTCAGAATGTTCTAATGATGTTTATCTGATTATGAGTTATGTTATCTGATATAATCTTTAGAAATTCTGATTTTTTGGTTTTGTTGTGACATACCTTAACTTAATCCTTAGCTTCATTGTATATTGATTTAGAATCAATGGGAAGCCTCAAAGTGATTAGAAAGTTCAAAAGTTTACTTTGAAAACTTTCAAGTTTTTGAAAGTTACTATTCACTGAATTTTGGACCAACTTTGAAAATTCATAACTAATTCTAGAAAAAATCGAAATTGAGTGCTTCCAATTTCTATTTAAAGCTTGTAAGTTCCTTTATAAGGGAAAAATACTCATTGAGTCATTTACATGCCCAAATGACACAGTTTAATTCGTGAAAAAGTACTGTTCATTTGGTCATTTTTCTATTTTCCCAGGTTTTTCAGTGATTTTCTTTCAACTTTGGAACTTAATAACTTTCTGTACAAATCTCCAAATTCAGTATTCTTTGGCTTGTTTTAAATCTTGTAATATGAACTATTTTTCTGTAAAATTTCATCCCATTTGGAGTTCATTTCCTCTGTTTCCCATTAACCCAAAGTTAGGGCTTTGGTTGACTTAACTTCATTTCATTAAGTTTTCCAATTTCCAAACTTTTCCAAATGAAACCCTAACTTCTACTTCTTTCTTAAACATGTTTAATCATGCAATTGAGGTTCTTAACTAGCATATACCAACCATATGTGCATATGTTTACATCACATATTACATGCCATACATAAATTCTCAAATCTCATTAACAAAATCTCATCAAATTCCATGCTTCAAGCTTCATACATTTTCTCTTTTCCTTTTGATGAACTTGTACCTAGAAATGGTTAGTGAGGGAGGGTGAGAATTTTGGAAATCCCAATAGCAAAGCTTACTAACATACATGAAAAATTGGCATGACATGCTTTAAGTTCATAAATTTGTGTAACAATGTCAAATTGTGTACCAAGCACATATTTAATGCATATGGCCATAGCATAATGTTACTCATAAACACATTCAACAATGTCATAAAGTCATGCACATCATTAGAATAATTTCACAACATATTAAGTAAAGTTAGAAATCTTTGCTACCTTTAAGCTTTACTTTTCCTTAACTTGTTCTTGATTTTGTAACTTGTCTTGGTCACTTTGAAAATCACCCTCTTGAACAAAATTCTTGCCTACACAATGGAGAATATAATGACCATTAAACATGAGCCATTTCCAATGCAAGACCAATATAAAATTTCCCTTAACCATTCTCTTGATTTCATTAAACCTAGAGACTCAAACTTTTTTCTAACTTTTTCTAATGATTCCATGAACTTGGGACCACTTATACCCTACATAAAAACTCATTTTGGATCCCTTGGAATCATCAAAATCATAAAAACAATTCATCTTCATGCTGTTCCAGATCTGGCCGAAATTATGCCCAAAATTCCTCAACATGAAATTTTCAACTTCTAACCATTCTATCACTTGTTTCATATTTCCAAACCCTCATTCATGCATGGGAAAACATGATTCTAACTCTTCCATATCAAATGGAAATTTGGACAGCACCTCCCCTATTTTCTCATGATTTTCCAAATTTACAAAAGTCACAAAACAACTTCAACAACAACCACAACATCATCAATATGCTTCTTTCATCAAGAGGAAGCATTTGCAACCAATAAGTGGCTCTAAATCCCTCTCTTTCTCACTTTGCTCTCAAGAACCCTAGGTTATGAACTTGAGAAAAGAGAGCTCAAATCAGATTTTGGAACCATGGAAAGTGAAGAGGAGATCACAAGGAAGAGATTGGTATATAGCTTGAGGTTTATTGCTTGCTTACCTTTGATTTCTCTCAAGCTTTTCTCTCCTCTTTGCTCCTTGAAATGGCGTCACTTTCTCTCTATTTTTCTGCTGGTTCAAGTTGTGCAAATGGCTGGAGGTGAAGGGAAATAAGTTGTTTTATTAATTCATGAATTATAGGGTTTAATGGTTGAGATTTCATCTTATAACTTAAATGAAATCTAATGGTTGAGATGAAGCCACACACTCAACATTTGTTGGCTTCTCATTGGCTCTTAAAAAGGTGTAATCATGACTTTAATTTGCTGGTTGGAATATGGTTACATTAACCAAACTGGATTCCATGCGGTTACTTTTACCGATTGCACTTTTCACTAGTAAACTTAACTTTATTCCAGTAAATCTTTTTCTACTTATCTGGAGATATTTTCTTCCTCATTTAATCTCATAATTTCATCTTGAATTTAAAAAAAATTATTATCTCCAACATACCCTTTGATTATCTCAATTTTTACAGGATTAATTTATCCTGTATAAAATCTCTGAAATGGAGCAATCGGAGAGCAAAATTCTTTTAAGGCCTTGAAAAATACTATATTTTTCACTGATTCTCAAGCCCCTTTCCTTTTTCCAAAATGCCCTCTAAATATTTCAAAATAAATTTTTGAAATAATTATATTTTGGGGATTTTCGGGTCTTTGCGGGTATTTTTTCCTAATTTTCGGGAAAATCGTCTTAATTATATACCGGGTAATAATTTTATTAATTGCTACATACTTCACTGGATTTTTTATATTTTTCTCCAAATTTTTGAAGAGCTTCTAATATTTTAAATAATTATTTTTTCTCTTTTTACCTTTCAAAATTCTGTAAACGGAAATCGGGTCTGAATTTGGAAAATACGTGTTTCGTCATTGCGACCGGTAAGTAGAGATCTATCTATTGGGCATCTGTAAATTTTTCTGATATTTTGGTCAACTGGTTGACTTTTGACTTTTCTTTTGTCAAATGACCAAAATGCCCTTTAACTTTCTCTTAATTACCATTTTGCCCTTACTTTCTCTACTTTTTCAAAAATTACTCTTTTGCCCTTACTTTTAATACTGAAAGACCTTTATGTCCTTGGTCTTTTATTAAATGACGTATGGGTCCCTTTCCTAAAGGTTTTCCCATCCTCATATCACTCTGGGCAATTTTTTTTAACTCTGGAATTCCTACGGAACTCTGTGTACTAAGCTAGGTCTATCTTTACGACTTTCGGCCTATAGTCTTTCTTTCTATAATATTTACCTCTAATTTCTCTTTTCGTTTCCTTGTTATCAAATTAGCATTTAATTTAGCTAGCATCGAAATTTATGGATATTACAACATCAGTGGTGGATAGAGGTGCATTAGGGTGAGGATCAGCACTGATGGGCTATAGTGCAACAGAGGGGATAGGTGAATCAGAGGGAGGTGGTGATGGTACTTAAGGAGCAGGTGTAGGCTGTGGATCAGGATGGAGAAAGGAAGAAGAAAAGTCTATCATGGCAAGCATTGCGTCAGTAGAAGGATCCTCAGGTGAGTGTGCTGGAGGAGGAGGAGCAGAAGTAGAGGCTTGAGACTCTCTGATGAATTCCTCAATAGAAATCACCCTACTATCCAACCCAATCACTTTGCTCTGTAAATCATCAAGTTTCTCCAATAAAGCAACCTTGAATTGTGAAAGATCCTCAATCATTTTTGCCCTTCAGAATGGTGTTCATATACTCTTATGACTGAGTCTTGATGTGGTTCACAAAGTTTTCAATCATTTTCCCAAACTCAGTTTCCATATATTGTTGAATAGCAGCATGAGCAAATGAGGGAGCAGTTGAAGGCTGAGGAGGAGTAGAGAATTGAGCTTCATCTTGACCCTGTGAAGCAGCAGATGTAGCCCTTCTCCTTTTCTTTTTGGCCTGAACTTGAGGATTCTCAATGTTTATGTTCATTCTGCGAATGTGGGCTTCTCCAAATAAGGTTGGCTCAACCACTTTGTCCAATATGTGCCAAATTTGAAGACTTTTTAAGATGAAGGATACTAAAGAAGGATAAGGCACAGTCATTCTCTTTGATCCTAAATGTACAAATCTCCACATTTCATCAAACACCATTTCACCTATATTTCTCTTTTCTTTCTTCATTATCCTTGCCATATTTCTATAGTCCATGTAAGCAGAATGACTCTTTGCAAGGGTGGCATGGCAGAAGGTTCAAAAGAGAGAATGCCAGTGAAAGATTCTCCAGGCCTCAGCAAGCCAAAAATTTCATCCTCATTCAAAGTGGACAGGGTTTCATCAAATTCAGCAGTTCCAAGGAATCCATTCAAAATATCTGAAGTAGTAAAAATTTCTTTGCCCCTCATCTTTGTAACCATTGAATAAGAAGTAATTTCTCCATTTTCATTGGTCGCAGAGTTTGAATACATGTTGTTGTAAAATACTCTAACTATCTCAGGTAAGAAATTTTCTTTGATTTGAATCAGAGGCTTATAATAATCTAGAAATTCAGACACCTTGAATCCCATCTTATCCACTTCTTTAATATCTACATACACAGCAGGACACAAAGGCTTATTTTTCAACTTTTCCTCATACACAGATGGATTAGAGATAAATACCGAGGTAGTGTTGAATCCTTCAGGTGCTTTTGGAAGTTCATTCCCCCTTTTCTTCCCTTTACCTTTTCCTTTAGGTGTTGCCTTCGACGTAGCTGCAGCAGAAGTTTCAGGAGTGGTTCCTTCACTCTCAGTTTCTGAGTTAGTAGCAGCAGTTTGAGTGGGCACAGACTGAGAGGTTTTAATCAGAAGACCCTTCCCCTTTTCTTTCAGGATAGATTTTGTTTGGCCAGCACTGGACTTTTGAGAAACAGGTGCCATCGTCTCCTCAGATGCCACAGGATCAGCAATTCTCAACTTTTTGGATGGTGGTTTGAAGGCAGACTTGGATTGGAAGGAGATTGTGACTTACTCTTGCCAGCAGTAGACTTTATGCGTGCCATTAGGAATTTGGAAGCAAAAAGAAAGGTTCTGACACAGAATATGGAGAGTTGAGGGAATGATAGTAGTCGGCATCGTGAGTGAAAAGGAGATGATTTGAGAGATTAAATAAGTGTAATAATGGATAATAATAGAGGAGTTTTGTCAAAAATGAGTTTCTGGGAGAGGTTGTAACGGTTGAAAGGCAGTTACCGCAGTTCGGGTTGAGAGAATTTTGAGATGCTCAAGTGATAGGGTTCGAGTGTTGATGAAAATGGAAGCATAAGTAGTTAGAAACTGCCAATGCTCGAGTGCTGATATTTAGTGCTCGAGTGTTGGTGCTCAGTGCTCGAGTGTAGAGTGTTTGTGCTCGAGTGTTGGTGTTTGAAGATGAATAGACAAAGAAATACTCAAGTGCTATAAACTCATGCTCGAGTATTGCACTCCAGTGCTCGAGTATTGAATTTCAATGCTCGAGTATTGGGGTCTTGGACTATACTAATATATAACAGATGTCAACATGTGAGTATTGATAAACTTGTGCTCGAATGTTGTGCCCCAGTGCTTGATAACTGTTTCACATTGCTCGAGCATTGTGATTTCTGAGTATAGAAAACTTACTTTGCTTGAGCATTGAAATAAATGCTCGAGTATTACTTGTGCTTCCACGTTTTACTCGAGTGCTGACCATCAGCATTGAACCAGATACTTTATCTTGCTTGAATACTCAAGTATTCTTCCAGGTGTGCTCGAGTATTCCATCTTATGCTCCAAAAATTTGAATTAATGCTCGAGTGTTCATGCTTTTAGTGCTACAAGTACTCATTCAAAGCACTTGCAAAACTTTGATAAAACACTCTGAAGCTTAAGTTAGTAATAGTCAATCATCAAAACAACTTTAAATCAACATTAAACAATTTTTACTTACAATTCATTGGAATTTACCATTCCCAATTCTCTTCTAATGTTTAAAAATTTTCTCTGGCCAATGGGTTTGTAAAAATGTCTGCCACTTGAAGATGAGTTGGAATGAATTCAACCTTGATATCCTTCTTTTGCACATGGTCCATAATGAAATGATGTCTAATGTCAATGTGCTTTTGTGACACTCCTTAACATACCCCTTAGCTTCATTACAAAGTGAATTAGAATCAAAAGGAAGCCTCATTATGATCAAAGGGTCCAAAAGTTTCAATTTGAAAACTTTCAAGTTTGTGAAAGTTACTATTCACTGGTTTTAGGACCAACTTTGAAAATTCATAACTAATTGTAGAAAAATTGAAATTGAGTGCTTCCAATG
>JANTPZ010154805.1:0-35435 GCA_025593235.1 Vachellia pachyceras
TAATTATGTTATTAATTCCCTAGGGCCATAAAGTGACAAACAAAAAGCTATGGTTAGAAGATCAAAGTACTTAAGGAGGAGGCAAAATCTAAAAGGTAGTGAACTTACTTACTTGTATGTATGTGATGTTTATGTTATGCATCGATTTGCTGTAGTGATTTGCTAGATTATGTGAAGCATGTATGAATAAATGAAGCTCTGTTTTTATTTTTACTATGGCCATAAGTACATTACACAAAACATTGAGCACGCAGCATTTCATTATGTGACCATGAGCCTATGTAAGGCAAGTATATCATGCACTAACATTCATCCTACATGCATTATTTGTAATGTTTGCTACTGGGATTCCTCGAATCTCACCCTCCCCCATTAACCATTTCTAGGTACAAGTGCATCAAAGAATAAGGAGAAAGTTTATAAAGTTAAAGCAAGGAATTTGTTATGAGCATGGTTATGTAATATGTGATGTGAAACCTATGCATGTATGGATGATATATGATAGCCAAGAACTCCTAAATGAATGATCAAATATGTTTCAAAAAGGATTAGGAGTTAAGGTTTCAAAAAGATGAAGTTTGAAAATGAAAAGTTTGGTTTTTATCAAAGTAAAGTTAGTCAAACCCTGAACTTTGACCTATTTAAAGACAGGGTAAATGAACTCCAATTGAGCTGAAATTTTATAGAAAAATAGTTGGCATTATGAGGTTTAAAACAAGACAAAGAACAATGGATTTGAAATTTTTTACAGAAAGTTATGATGTTCCAAAGGTTGAAGAAAATCATTGAAAATCTTGGAAAATGAAAAATTGCCAAATGAACAGTACTTTTTCACGCAGTAAACTATATCAATTAGACAAGCTAATGACTCAATGAGTATTTTTTCTTTATAGAGAAACTTATAAGCTTCAAGTAGAAATTGGAAGCATTCAATTTCGATTTTTCTAGAATTAGTTATGAATTTTCAAAGTCTGCCCAAAAATCTGTGAATAGTGATGTGAATAGTAACCCTAAACTTGAAAATTTTATTTTTCACTCTTTGGTTACTCTAAGTCACTAAAGGCCTAAAGGTGATTTCAAATAGATATTTAATGAAGCTAAAGGTAAAGATTAAGGAGTGTCACAAGTCACACTCCCCCTCACTAAATGCAAGAAAATAGAGACCTTCGCTCTCTATTTATCGACAAACTCACAGCCCAATTGTCTTAAGGCCCCGACCTTGAGTTTCTCATAGAATATAAGAATGAATCACAAGATTAAACTCTCAAAAGAGTAGATATGCTAATCACTGAAGCTCACAGAGTTATTTGAATACAACAGAAGATAGTAAGCGTATGAACAATAGTGTAGTTGGTCGTCTTCTCCTTTCATCTTTAATGCTTCTCTATTTATAGTTGAAGCTATTTAATGTGTCCATTAGAGAGAGCTGAATATCAGTTACTCAGATTGATTAGCCGTTGTCTCTGGTTGGTGTGCATTGAATGCTGTAATAAAAGCTTTCCTTTGATGACGGCGGAGTCTAAGAATGAATTAATTTTATCTCATATGTCAGAGATCTTCAGCTGTCATGCTAATACCTATTTCATAGGTTAGTAATCCTGCATTTATGGCGGCAGGTAATTTTTTAAAACTTTGAAATTAATAAGGAAAGATTTGGTAAAAAGTAAAGTTAAGTGTCAGATGCTGCTGTTGGATAGAGGAGAGACTCGAGTTCAAGAATTCTCATACTCAGGTTCTATTTCATGAGGTTTGATCAGTTTGAAAAGTTATGTAATGAAACCTCAAGTTTTTCTTAATTCAAGACTTGAGTTTACAAAACTTTAAGTTGGAAACTTGAGTTTATATTGGAAGTTCAGAATGTAGTTTTAGAACTTTTATTTGGAAACTCGAGTTCTGAATGGAAGTTATGAAATCACGTTGTGAAACTTGAGTTTTGAATAAGCATGACTCAAGTTTTATAAAAGAATTGATCAATCAATTGAGAAAAGCACAAAACTGAAGTTTTGTTAAATGAGGAACTCGAGTTGTTAAAACTCTAATACCAAAACTTCCAGTTTTCGATTCAAGTTTTGTAAAATAGTTTTGGAACTCGAGTTGTGAAACTCTTGAACTCGAGTTCTAATGCAGCAGAGTCTTTCACATTGATTCAAAGGCTCAAAACTCGAGTTGTGCGGTCTTGGAACTCAATTTTTTACAACTTGAAGCTGGAAACTCGAGTTTTCCCTGAAAGTTTTGGGAAACTCGAGTTCTTTAATCCTGAAACTTGAGTTCTATCACATAAAGTTTCCTAGAAAGAAGATTTTAGGCATGAAACTCGAGTTCTGAAAAGGTGAAACTTGAGTTATCAAAACTTCTTTGAGGAAACTCGAGTTCTTGCTAGAGGTTTTCAAATCAAAAGCATAGAATTGAGTTTTCAAAACAACTAACTCAAATTTTTGAACTATAAGAAAAATTTTCAACATTTCATAGCCATTTTCAAATCCTGCCATATGAACTTTGAATTATAATTTTGTTATCATCAAAACAAGGCATCAACATTCTCCCCCTTTTTGATGATGACAAAACCTTAATTCTGAATTTTGAAAAGTTGTGAAGCATAAGATCATAATCATAATAAATACCAAATATTCATAAAGTCATAGACAATAATTCATAATCCATATCCATAAAGACATAAGCATCATAAGTCATAAGCGTAATCCATAATAAACACAGCGAAACAAAGTGAAATAAAAGCACAAAAGCACTAAACTCATAATACTCTCCCCCTTTTCGTCATCACTCAAAGAGGGTGAGGAGAAGATAGAGGTGTAAGGTCAGGAAGATGACTAAAACATGGTTTGAACATGGCTCTGAGTCTCAGCATGAAAGAGAGTGGTGAACTCTTCTCCCATTCTTCTAAACTCTATCTGCATAAAAGTCTATAAAGCTGCCTGAGAGAATGATGGAACTGTCACATACCTTAAATTTACCCTTAGCTTTATTATATATTGATTTGGAATTAATGGGAAGCCTCAATTTGATCAAAAAGTTCAAATGGTTTAATTTGAAAACTTTCAACTTTTTGAAAGTTACTATTCACTGGATTTTGGATCAACTTTGAAAATTCATAACTAATTCGAGAAAAATCGAAATTGAGTGCTTCCAATTTCTATTTGAAGCTTGTAAGTTCCTTTATAATGGAAAAATACTCATTGAATCATTAGCATACCCAATTGATACAGTTTAATTCGTAAAAAGCACTATTCATTTGGTCATTTTTCTATTTTTCCATGTTTTTCAGTGATTTTCTTTAAGCTTTGGAACTTCAAAACTTTTTGTACAAAATTCCAAATTCAGTGTTCTTTGGCTTGTTTTAAAGCTTGCAATATGAACCATTTTTCTGTAAAATTTCAAATTTGAAGTTCATTTACTCTATTTCTCGATAGGCCAAATTAGGGGTTTGGTTATCTTAACTTCAACATTTAACCAAATTTTTCAATTTCAAACTTTGCCATTTGAAACCCTAATTTCTAATCCTCTCTAACCATGTTTAATCATGCAATTAGGGTTCCTTAACTAACTCATACCAACCATACATGCATATGTTTACATCACATATCACATGCCATACGTAATTCCCAAAAGAATATTATATTACAACATAGTTTCATTAACAAAATGACATCAAATTCCATGTTCAAGCGTTATAAAATTTCTCCTTACCCTTTGATGAGCTTGTACCTAGAAATGGTTAGTGGGGGAGGGTGAGATTTTTAGAAATCCCAATAGCAAAGCTTACTAACATAAATGGAAAATTGGCATGACATGCTTTAAGTTCATAAATTAATGTGTAACAAAGCAAAATGTGTACCAAGAACATATCAATGCATATACCCATAGCATAATATCACTCATAAACACATGTCCACAATATCATAAAGTCATGCACATCATTAGGATAATTTCACAACAATGTTAGGTAAAGTTATAAATCTTTGCTACCTTTGTTTCTTAATTCTTCTACACTTTGGAACCTCTCTTGAACACTTGAAAAGTCACCCTCTTGAACAAACTCTTTGCCTACACAATGGAAAATTTAATGGCCATCAAACATATGCCATTTCCAAGGTAAGAAACAATGTAAAAGTCCCTTAATCATCCCCTTATATTTTCTAAGTCCTAGAACATCAAACTTGTCTCTAACTTTTTCTAAAGCTTCCATAAACTTAGGACCACTTATATCCTACACAAAAACTCATTTTGGATCCATTGGAAGCATCAAAATCATCAAAAAAAATTCATCTTCTTCAGGTTCCAGGTCAGGCCGAAACAGTGCACACATATTCAAAAATATGGAATTTTCAACTTTCAACACTTATACCACTTGATTCTTGTTTCCAAACTCTCAGTCATGCATGGGAAAGCATGATTTTAACTTTCCTATATCAAGTGGAAAATTGGACAGCACCTCCCCTATTTTATTATGATTTTCCAAATTTTACAAAGTCATGAAAACAACTCAATCAACATCAAAAACAACATCAATATGCTCCTTTCAACAAGAGGAGATATTGGCAACCAAGAAATGGATTTAAATCCCTCTTTTTCTCACTTTTCTCTCAAGAACCCTAGGTTATGAAACTTGAAAAAGAGAGGCCAAATCAGATTTTCAAACCATGGAAGAGGAAGAGGAAGTTGCAAGGATCATTTTCATATATATCACAAGGTAGTATGCTTACTTACCTTGATGATCCATCCACCAAGCTTTTCTCTCCTTTCCCTTGCTTCAATGGCGTCACTTTCTCTCTTCTTTGGCCGCTGGTTTTCGTGCAAAATGGCTGGAGGTGGAGAGGAAAAATGCTGTTTTAATAATTCATGAATTAATGGTTTAATGGTTGAAATTGTGTCTTGTAACTTAAAGGACATCTAATGGATAGAATTGTGCCACATGAGGGACACTTGTCAAGCTCTTAATAACCCTCAAAAAGTGATATTTGCAGCTGTAAATATCTTAGTACCATTTGGTTACTCTAACCAAATTGGATCCCGTTTGGTTACTTTTACCGATTGCACTTTTTACCGGTAAACTTAACTTTATTCCGGTAAATCTTTTTCTACTTTTCTGGAGATATTTTCTTCCTCATTTAATTTCCATATTTTCATCTTAAATATAACAAAATTATTATTCCCAAAATACCCTTTACTTTTCTCAAATTTTTCAGGATTAATTTATCCTGTCTAAAATCCCTGAAAACGTACAATCGGAGAGCAAAATTCTTTTAGGGCCTTGAAAAATACTATATTTTTCAGTGATTCTCAAGCCCTTTTCCTTTTTCCAAAATTCCTTCTAGATTGTTCAAAATTAATTTTTGAAATAATTATATTTCGGGGATTTTTGGGTCTTTTTCGTGTATTTTTCCCAATTTTTGGGAAAATCGCCTTAACTGTACACTGGATAATAATTTTATTAAATACTATAAAATTCACTGGATTTTTCATATTTTTGTCTAAATTTTTGGAGAGCTCCTGATCCCTTAAATAATTATTTTTCCCCTTTTTGCCTTTCAAAATTCTATAGATAGAAATCCAGTCCGAATCTGGAAAATCCATGATTCACGGTTGTGCTCTGCGAGTCGAGCTCTGTCTATTGGGCATCCGTAAAATTTTTGGTCAACGGTTGACTTTTGACTTTGACTTGTCAAATGACCAAAATGCCATTGCATATTTTCATAATGACCAAAATGCCCCTGTTTGATACTCTGCATCACATGCTTCGGCCAACAAGCATCTTGGCTGAAGCCAGTGAAGGCTTAACACTCTCTGTGTCACATGCTTCAGCCAACCAGAATGCTGGCTGAAGCCAACGAGGTCTTGATGCTTTCTGTGCCACATGCTTCAACCAACAGGGATGTTGGCTGAAGCCAACAAAATCTATTATGGGCTCACTTTGGCTTATAGAAAGTTCATCCGGAGGAGATATTTTATGAAAAACTAAAAAATTATTATTTTTATTATTTAGTGGCATTCTCTTCTCCTGTGCTTCCTATCCATGAGCCTAAAATCACCTCATAATTATCGGTCCGACCTTTATTTCAATTAACAGCAAATACACGAATATTACAGGAACAGAGTGATGATGCTGTGCGGCAGATGACTGGGCCTCATCCAGGCCTCTAGAGGTAACAGAAGTGGTTCTTCACTTCCTCGTAGGAGCAGCTACTGGTTGAGGGGAGATGATTTCAATGTTCATCCGATGAAAGTGCGTCTCTGAAAACTTCTAAGGAGTCATGGGTATCTGATGAGGGAGAAGGTACCAACCATGATGAAGATCCATGATCAATGAGACCAAGCTGGGATATGGTAGAGTCATTTTCTTCGATTTCGATCTCACCAGCTTCTGCATCTCAATGAATATCATCTGTCCAACGTTCCTTTTCTCCCTTTTCATAATGGAACTAAGTATATGGTAGTCTATGGAGGAGAGATGCGTATAGTTCTTCCCTTTGTTCACCATGCAGCGAGAGTAAACATAATGAATGGTCCTCTGCAATGGTGGTATAGAGGAAGGCTTAAAATGCAAGCCCTAATTCTCCTGATATTCTTCAACCGACCTCAGTGCCTCAAATATCTCTTCATTTCCAAGGTCATTGAGGGTCCGATCATAAGTTCCCATACCCAGATATACATTCAACAATTCAGCATAAATATTAATGCGACTACCCCTCATGATTGTCTGCAGCCCATACTCTATAACCTTCTTCTTATTCCCAATAACATTCTTTTCAACCATATTGTTATAGAAAACTCTAACCATATCGGGATTAAAAGGAGTTTGTAAGGAAATCAGATTGTTATAATATTCCAAATACTCCTTGACATCCTGTCCTAGCAAACAGCTGATATGATCCAAATCCACATAAACAGCAAGGCACAAATCTCTATCTTTAAACTTGAAAGGGGAATTAATCATTACGAATTGACACTGTAGCCCTGAGGAGCCTCTGGAATATCAGTTTGAGACTTCTTTCCCTTTCTGGATCCCTTTTTCCGAGATGATGATGCCACGTGAGTGGGAGAGATACTCTCGATTTCAGAATCCGAATGATGATCAGTAGGAGTGGGCTCTGGCTGAGAAGAAGTGGCAACCATGGGTGCTTCGCCGTTATTTTCTTGCTCAGAATAGACTTCAGAGTCCCTGTCCTCGGTTTCCTAACCAGAGGAATCTCTGTTTCTTCCTTAGAAGGCTCAGCCGGTAATACGTACATGCTTAGAGGGAGTTTGAGAGATGGATTGGGATTGAGAAGGGGCTTTGGAAGTTGATTTGGAAGACTTCCTGGCAGTTACTTTGGTGTGAGCCATGAAGAAATTTTATCAAAAGGCAAGAAAGTGGGATTTTTGGGCAAAGAGGATGCGACGGCAACGAAAGGCTTCAAGAGGAGATTGAGCAGTGGAATGGACGTAATAATGGGTGTAATTAGAGGGGTTTTGACAGATTAGAGGTACCTGAGAGTTTACGACAGTTTCTTGTAGTTGTAACGGTTGAAAATGAAATGGATTGGAGAGAACTCGAGTTAGGAAAGCAGGGGTTAGGGTTCGAGTTATGGCAAAGAAGGGGAATATAGCTTCTGAGTGTAGAGGAACTCGAGTTTTGTGATTCCAGAACTCGAGTTTTGGAAAGAGGAAATGACTTCTCTATTATGGAACTCGAGTTTTGGTCTCTCAGAACTTGAGTTTCGAGAGGCAAAAATAATTGACAGTCAAGAACTCGAGTTTTGGTTTCTCAGACTCGAGTTTCGTGACTTACAAATGAACAGACGCCTCAGAACTTGATTTTTGCATATCTAGAATCGATTTGTAGGCTTATGAAAAGAAATGCGTACCTGAACTCGAGTTTTCATCTTCTAGAACTCGAGTTACCTAAACTTGCATGTCAAAACTCGAGTTTGCCTTTCTAGTTCCTTAAAGTAGTGTTGAAAACCGAGTTTTCATCCTTCAGAACTCGAGTTATGAGCCTTGTTGTAGAACTCGAGTTGTCTTCTCCCATGACTCGAGTTTTGGACATTGTTTCCTCACACTTGTTTCTTTTGATTGCACAGAAACCTGCAAAACTTACTAAAAACACTCCGATGCTTAAGTTATATAATTTATCATCAAAACAATAGCAAATCAACATTACTTACAGTTCGTTTGGATTCACCATTCCCAATTCCCTTCTGATGTTCATGAATTGTTCTTTGGCTAATAATTTGGTGAAGATGTCTGCTATTTGTTGATGGGTTGGAATGAATACCACTTTGATATCTTTCCTTTGCACATGATCTCGGATGAAGTGATGATGTATATCGGTATGCTTTGTCCGAGAATGATGCACAGGATTCTTGGCCAAATTGATAGTGCTAGTGTTGTCACAGAGTATTGGAATTTCTGTAAGACTCATTCCCAAATCTTGAAGTTGTTGTTTCATCCAAAGCACTTGAGCCAACAACTTGCAGCAGCTATGTATTCAACTTCTATTGAGGATATAGAAACAGTTGATTGTTTCTTGTTGAACCATGATACTAAAGATCCTCTAAGGAATTGGCATTGACCACTTGTGCTTTTTCTATCTGTTTTATATCCAGTGTGATCTGATTCTGAGTATGCAATCAATTGCTTTTATGTTCCTTTAGGATACCATATTCCAAGGTCAATAGTACCAGCAAGATATCTGAATATTCACTTCACGTTCTCAGCATGTGACTCTTTTGGTGCTGCCTATAACATGCACACATCCCAATGCTAAACTGAATATCTGGCCTGCTAGCCGTGAGATAGAGCAATGATCTAAGCATTCCTCTGTATCGCTTGATATCATAATCTTTGCCTTTTACATCAACATCAAGTAATGCTGTTGAGCTCATGGGAGTGTCTGAACTTTTGCACTGATCCATCACGAACTTCTTTAAAAGTTCTTTCAAGTACTTTGTCTGACTAATGAAAATTCCGTTCTTTCTTTGTTTGATTTGAAGTCCAAGAAAGAAGTTGAGTTCTCCCATCATCGACATCTCAAATTCCGCCTGCATAATCTTGGCAAACTCTTGACATAGATCATTGTTAGTAACACCAAATATAATGTCATCAACATAAATTTGCATAATTAACATATCAAACTTAGAATGTTTAACAAATAAAGTTGTATCAACCTTTCCTCTAGTAAAACCTTTCTCGATTAAGAAGTTACTAAGTCTTTCAGATTATGCTCTTGGTGCTTGTTTTAAACCATAAAGTGCTTTCTTAAGTTTAAAAACATGATCGGGCTTAAAAAATCTTCAAAACCTGGAAATTGTTCAACATATACTTCCTGCATAATAAGCCCATTTAGAAAAGCACTTTTGACATCCATTTGAAAAATTTTGAAATCTATTAGACACGTATGGCTTCCAATCTTGCCACTAGAGCATACGTTTCCTCATAATCAATCCCTTCTTCTTGTTTGTAGCCTTTACCACTAACCGAGCTTTGTTCCTAACAATGT
The DNA here is from genome assembly GCA_025593235.1 of Vachellia pachyceras. NCBI lineage: Eukaryota > Viridiplantae > Streptophyta > Magnoliopsida > Fabales > Fabaceae > Vachellia > Vachellia pachyceras. The sequence continues at coordinate 9,497 of JANTPZ010154805.1, forward strand.
TTCTAGATTCGTCAAGTTTGTTTCTAAATAACCATTTAGTGCCTATGACCGGATGATCATTTGGACGGGGTACTAAGTCCCAAACTTGGTTTCTTTCAAATTGGTTTAGCTCTTCTTCCATAGCTATGATCCAATCATTGTTAGTCAAAGCTTCCTCAATATTTTTAGGCTCTATTTTTGAAATGAATGCTGAAAATTGAGCCTCATTTAGAAATATTTTTGTGTTCGTACACCTTCATCCACTTCTCCAATCACTTGATCTAGAGGGTGGTTGCTGATGTATTTCCACGCTCTTGGTTGAGGGGATTGAGGATGTTCACCCGGTTGATCCTTTTCAAAATCATTTGTTGGTTGATCATCGGTTGAACTATCCTTCTTTGCATTTTCAAAACCTTTTGAGAAAAATTTAAGTTGGAAACTCGAGTTTATATTGGAAGTTTTAGAATGTAGTTTTAGAACTTTTATTTGGAAACTCGAGTTCAGAATGGAAGTTATGAAATCAGGTTTTTAAACTTGAGTTTTGAATAAGCATGACTCGAGTTTTATAACAAGAATTGATCAATCAATTGAGAAAAGCACAAAACTCGAGTTTTGTTAAATAAGGAACTCGAGTTGTTAAAACTCTAATGCCAAAACTTCCAGTTTTCGATTCAAGTTTTGTAAAACAGTTTTGGAACTCGAGTTGTGAAACTCTTGAACTCAAGTTCTAATGCAGCAGAGTATTTCACATTGATTCAAAGGCTCGAAACTCGAGTTGTGTGGTCCTAGAACTCGAGTTTTCACAACTTGAAGCTGGAAACTCGAGTTTTCCTTGAAAGTTTTGGGAAACTTGAGTTCTTTAATCCTAAAACTCAAGATCCCTAAAAAGAAGATTTTAGGCATGAAACTCAAGTTCTGAAAAGGTGAAACTTGAGTTATCAAAACTTCTTTGAAGAAACTCGAGTTCTTGCTAGAGGTTTTCAAATCAAAAGCACAGAATTTGAGTTTTCAAAACAACTAACTCGAGTTTTTGAACTATAAGAACAATTTTCAACATTTCATAGCCATTTTCAAATCCTGCCATTTGAACTTTGAATTATAATTTTGCTATCATCAAAACAAGGAATCAACACATTTTGCTTATCACTCATTCCTCTTTGTCACCATTGGAATCTCTTACTATCTATTATCTTTCTCAAGCCACATTTCTTTTACCATACTGCTTGGGCTTCCAAATACTAATTTATTCACTAGCCTATTCACTATCTTTTTTATGCCAACCTACTATATCAAAAGATTCCACAATCTTTATTGTTTCCTTTATGATCATTGCCACGACATTGGCGAGAATATTATCTCATGTATTATCATGTACCCAAATCATTCAATGGACTCTCCCTCTAACTAACATTAGTTCATTTTTCCCTCTTTCATTTTGGGGATACTCCTTATGCCTTATTTTTGTCATATGAAAGTGTATGGAAAGAGAAGCACCCCATGTTTTACCGTTAATGCAACTGTCCCATACAATTGGGAAGAGAAGCATCTCATGTGCAACTATCCCATATAATTGGGAAGAAAAGCACCTCATGTGCAACTGTCCCATACAATTCCTATCTATCAGGAAATAGTGTGCCCAATCATGGCAATAGTATTCTGACATTGAAAAATCACCACCCCAAACTTATAGAGATACTTTATGGCTAAAACTTCCTCTAGCATACTTTTTGTTGGGTACATCCTCTTCTCATTATCTAGCAACGTATCTTATTCCAACAAAGAACTTCTCATAACCTCTTAATCACTTAGCAGTCACGTAGCATAATAACTTCATCTTTCACCTTTTAGTTTAGCTAGAGTGTCACACCTTCCCTTATGCCTAAAAACATAGTAAAATATCACTAGTAACAATCTCATTGTTCAAGGCATCTTCACATCTTGACTAATCTATCTTTACTATTTATAGGTGTAACATATAACATCTTCCTCAATTCCTCACCATTTGCATCGTATGATGGCCACCTAACTTTCCTTTTGGTAGCTCTAAGGATCCTTGACCAGTCCATACTGTAATACACCTTATCTAACACCTTTAGCTTCATCTTATATCATTATGGAACCATTCTTAGGCCTTGAATAGTTTAAAAAGTCAAAAGAAATCAAATCTGAAAATTTGATTTTTTTAAAAGTTACTATTCATTGAATTTTGGCCGAACTTTGAAAATTCATAACTAATTCTAGAAAACTTGAAATTGAGTGGTTCCAATTTCTATTTGAATATCATAAGTTCCTTTATAAGGTAAAAATACACATTGGGTCATTAGCTTACCCAATTGATAAACTTTAAAGAGTAAAGCTGTTTAATTGGTAATTTTTCAATTTTCCCAGATTTTTCTTGATTTTCTTAAAACTTTGGAATGCCATAACTTTCTGTACAAAACTCCAAATCCAGTGTTCTTTAGCTTGTTTTAAAGATTGTAATGTGAAATATTTTCTTGGAAAATTTCAACTCATTTGGAGTCCATTGTATCTGTTTCAAGACAGGTTAAATTATAGGGTTTGACCACCTTTACATTTACCAATCAGTCAAACTTGTTACTTTCTAACTTCATAATTTGAGATTCTAACTTCTAAGCTTCTTTTTATCATGAACAACCATGCATTTGAGAATTCTTAAAACATACATTAGCTACTTCATGGCAACCAAATATGCCTGAGTTTAGGTTACATATTACATAATAATCCTTAATCAATATAACAGTAAGTTTACAACATCAAACCATAATCTTAAACATATACAAATCTTGCTTCATACATCACTCACTTTCTCCTTACCCTTTAACGAGCTTCCACCTAAAAATGGTTAGTGGGGAGAATGAGATTTTTGGAAATCCCAATAGCAAAACTATCTGACATACTTCATAAAGTGCATGACAACTTTCTTTATCAATATGGATTAATAAAAGTGCAACATGAAACACATAGATGCATATGGTCATAGCATGAACATGCATACATCCACACTTTCATCATCATAAATTTCAAATCAAGTCATGCATTATTCAAAAGAATTTTCATAATAATTTAGATTAGAGTTAGATGGTCTTGCTACCTTGACTTCTTAATTTCTTTTTATCTTGAATGCTCTCTTGATCACTTTGGAAATTACTTCCTTTCACCAAACTTTTTCCTACACAACTGACAGCATTATGGCCATCAAACACAAGCCATTTCCAAGGCAAAAATCAATGTAAATCTCCCTTAATCATCCCCTTGAACTTTATAAACCATAAGATTTTAAACTTGTCTTTAATGTTTTTTTAATGCTTCCCTAAACTTGTGGTCACTTTTACCCTACACAAAACTCATTTTAAACCCATTGGAAGCATCAAAATCATCAAAACAACACTCCTTCCCTAAATTCAAACCAAGGCTGAGACACACACTATATTAGCTTCAACATGATTTTTCCAACTTTCAACCCATATATTAACATATTCTTGATCTCAAACTTATTTCCATGGATGGCATAACTTGAATTTAACTCTCCTATATCAAGTAAAAAATTTAGCAGCATCTCCCCTTAGAGTTCATCATCCCCAAAATTTACAAAATCCATAAACAAAAGCCAAACAATCACAAGATATACATAAAAACACTCCTTACAACACAAGGAGTCTTTTACAACCATCCATGAGTTCTAAATCCCTCTCTTTCTAACGTTTTCTCTTATGAACCCTAACCATCAAACTTGAGAAAGAGAGACTTAATCAAAATTTCAATCCATGGAATTTGTAGAGGGGAGCACAAGGATGAAAATCATGTATAGCTTTAGGTACCTAAGCATTTTTACCTTGGATTTTTTTAGAACTTGTTCTTCCTCTTCAGCTTGAAAATGGCATGCTCTTCTCTCCCTTTTTGCAGCTGGAAAAGTTTTCCAAATTGGAGAAGAAATGGAGGTAAAATTGCTTTTATAAAATCCTTCACAAAATTTCAAGGGTTAAGATTGTGTCCTTAATGATTAAGTTAAATCCAAAGGCTTAGATTTCACCATATATACAACACATGATTGTCTCTCATTGGCTCATTAAAAGTGGTCATAATTGCAGCAACTAAGGGGTTAAAAATCTGGTTTGGCTAACCAAACGGGATCCCTTTCGGTTACTTTTACCGATTACACTTTTTACCGGTAAATATAACTTTATTCCGGTAAATCTTTTTCTACTTTTCTGGAGACATTTTCTTCCTCATTTAATCTCCATATTTTTCTCTTGAATATGGAAAAATTATTATCCCCAAAATACCCCTTGATTTCCTCAAAATTAATAGGGTTATTTTATCCTGTCCAAAACCCCTGAAAACGTGCAATCGGAGGGCAAAGTACTTTTAGGGCTTTGAAACTTTCTCCATTTTTCACTGATACTATAACCTTTTTTATTTTCCCAAAATGCCCTCTAGATTGTCCAAAATTAATTTTTGAAATAAATTATATTTCGGGGATTTTCGGGTATTTTTCCCTTTAATTAGGAAAATCGCCTTAATCATATATTGGACAATAATTTTATTAATTACTATACAATTCACTTTATTTTTCTATGCCCTGAACTCAACTGATTGAGGTTCTTGATACCTCAAATAATTATTTTTTGTCATTAAATCTTCAAAATTCTGTAAATAAAAATCTAGGCCGATTTTCAGCAATCTGTTGAAACTCTGTTAATCAGTGATTTCTGCTCTATCTTTTGGCATCTGTGACTTTTTCTGATATTTTGGTCAACGGTTGACTTTGACTTTGTTAAATGACCAAAATGCCCTTACACTGTCTAACTTTCCAAAATTCCCATTTTACCCTTGACCTTTTCACCCTTGATCTTTTGTAAAATAACCTTTGGGTCCTTCCCAGATCACCCATCCTTACACTACTGCAGGGTGAGCACGCTTAATTGCGGAGTTCTCATAAAATTTCAATCACTGAGCCAAGTCTGACTTTGGATTATCGAGCCCATCAGCATAAACTTTTTTCGTGCTTTCTATCTGTGGGATCTAACTTGACTTTTTACTACTGGTTTGGTCCTTTTTATCCAATGACCATATTACCCTTGGTCTTTATACTTAATGACATTTATTTCCCTGGCTTACATTCTTAGCAATTTCAAAGCCTTAGAACTAAATTGACCAGGGTCTCTTTGGTCCATTGACATCTTCTCTTTCAGTACTTTTATTTTTGGGCCTTATCTTATCTCATAACTATCAGTTTGGCCTCTATTTCAGTTTGCAGTGGAGGTTGGATATTACACATACCATGGTCATTTCAGCCCTTGCAATTTACTCACATAGGTATCCTTTGTCAAATAGAAATTTAAGCCTTTATAATAGCAGATAATTGAACACTAAGTATCCTCAAACTCCGCTACTAGTATTATGCCTTTTCAGCTCTTTTTATTCATTAGAATTGGGCCATCTCAATTAGGAAGTCTGTTGTGACTACTGCTGCACAATGGAGCTGTGCTACCACTATGCCTCTTACAGTCCATCCACTGTACTCATAATAATCCTCACGACAAGGCTAATGTCTCAATTAAACAGTCTCAAGAATAAAAAAACACAAAGAGTCAAATTAAAACTGCATCTATGCTTATCATTTGCTAATAACTCGAAAAATGCAATTAACCAAAAGCTTTTATCCTTTAACTCGTGCATCAACTTCCCAATGCATTGTCTATAAAAATCATGGTTTCAAAAGTTTGCCCAGGAGTGTTGAAGGCATAAAGGTGAGATGAACCTTTTATTTTAAAATTCAAAACTTTTTTTCACTAAAGTTTCACCGCGGTGCACCCATAGTTTGTCGCGACAAACTACACCCGAGAGGTGAGTTCTGCGTGTAAGTGATTTCGCCGCGGCGAAAATCACTTGAAGTGAATTGCTTTATTTTGACGACTTACGCCGCGACGAAAGTGGTCCGAGGGTAAAAATGCAATTCGAAACCACTGGAAATTCAGAAATTTTTGATAAAATTTTAAAAAACTTGAAAATTTCCAAAGTTTTTAGTAACAATAGCCCAACATTTAATCTTTAAAAATTTCAGTTACATTTTAAAAATCAAGGTAATGCTTGAAAAACCAAAATCATAATTCTCCCCCCACACTTAAATCAAACATTGTCCTCAATGATTGAAGGGAAAAATTAACAAGCAGATAAATCGCGGAACTCACAAGCAATACCAAAATTTCATGCATGCATACAACGGAATTCGGATAAAACAGTAAAGGAAAACATCTATACATATACGGCTGCAAAACATAAGTACATATGAAATCCAATACAACTGTATCAAAGTCCAATAGAAAAGAAAACTAATCATATCCATCCATAGCTGAGTCACCCTCGGAATCCATGTTTGCAGCAGCCTCCTCCTCCTGAATGCCCTCTCTTGTGACACCCTCTCCAGATGGTCTGGCTCCCAAAGGTCCTGCACCGCTAATATCATCCTCCTCCGGAGGCAACTAAAAGTGCAAGCTTTGTGCAAGCAGGGCGTCCATTCTCTAGCAGTACCTCCACTCCCTCTCAAACTGTTGAAGCATCAGGACCTTAAACTGCTAGAAATCAGCAGCCAGACTCTCAAATGTAACGGGGGTTGGAGATGCTGGTTGAACGTCTGGTGCCTGCGGTACTGGAGCCTCCTGCTCCGTAACCAACAGATCGTCTATATCAATGAATGGTTCAGGCTGGGGTGCAGAAGCTCGATGATTCCTCTCATAAATAAAAACAGGGGCAGGGGCAAATGGATGGTCCTCAGGGATCTCTAACTCAGCGAACATATTGGAAATGAGATGCAGAAAGATGATGGCCTTTGTGGTTTTGGAAGTGAGGATGGCATCACGAAGTTTAGAGTAAATGAGAGTGGATACATTGAAACCGATCCCCTGATCAACATATAAATACAGAGGGCCTGCTTCTTCGTGAGGTTAGCTAAGTGGCTGGTTGGAAGGATGTTACTGCAAACGAGGTTAATATAGTGTTCGTCTAAGGATGGCACTATGAATGGTGAATGTACATCTCAGACCTATGAGGGGTATGCCAACCCATCCCAGGTAGACATAGAGTCTCGGCAATAGCGTTCTCAGGGAACTGGCTCATGAACTGAACGTAATGATCACGTTTGGGAATGAGTAAAGCGAAATGAACTCCAATGGTATGATGATTCATTGCATGCTGTAAAGTAGTTCCTCGGTAGTCGATGAAAAGTTTAGACTCGTGATGGCATTTAGCATAAAAATGATGGACAAATGTGAGGTTCCTGTTGGTACGCTCACGAATAAGGCCGGTGAGGCCAGACTCAGTCAATCAGTGAACGAAAGGGTGGGTGGTAGGGGTTGATGGAAATGAGCGTTCCTTAACCAAAGGATGCTTCTGAGTAAGCTCTAAAATGTCCTAAAAAATTGGGATGGTTCTGGGTCAAGGCTAGGAGGATTTACTACATTAGGTAGCTTGGCCCTAGGCATGGTGACTAGCTCGACACAACAAATGGAAAAGAAAAACAATGAAAACACAGGTGAAAAACAGCTGTAGTTCAATTGGTCATGATGAAAATTAGGGTTAGTCGCGACGAAATATAAACTTCGTCGCAGCTAATCCTCTTTTTAGTCGCAGCAAAAATTGCAAAACTTAAACAACGACAACGGTGAAAACACTGAACGGAAATCAAAAGAAAATGGAAATGGAATGAAAGAAAAAGGTTGAGATTGCTTAATCTAGTCTACAAGAATGCAGTGTAGAGGAGTAACGTGAGAGTTGTGGCGGCAAACGGAGAATGATGGAAATGTGAGAGATAGAGCAATCCAACGAAGACGGTGAAAAAGGAGAATGAAAAAGAAAAATGAACTTAAAAGAAAAAAAACTGCGGGAGGCATAGAGATGTGATTTTCGCAGTGGCGAAACCAATTTTTGGTCGAGGCGAAAATCCTGGGAAGAAAAACAGTCGTGAAGTTTAGCCGCGGTGAAAACTTCCCGAGAGGACAAACTCATCAGATAGCAAGATTTGCTGCAGCTAAATTTGTATTTACTCATGGCGAAACTTCATAGAGAAGAAATACAGAGGTGGAAACACAAAGCATAAGACAATAGTCAGCATCCACAACTAGAACTTCAACCAATCATTATGCACATTCTAAAGCATATAAACAAGACCCTTTTTAAGAATAAACCTCTTGAAGACAAGTCAATTACAATTCAAGGAGTCTATTGAATTCAAAACAATCCTAACTAAGCTACCACTACTGGCAATGTTCCTCCCCACACCTGAATCATTCATATTCACAAGATAGTCATCACAACATCTCAGTAAATGATTGCATGAGGGAAAGGAACAACCTGAGAATCATGGCGGCTTTCAAGTCTCATCGGTGTCCCTATGCTCTTCTTTTGTAATTCCAAGCATAGCATGCACAGGTACAACCAGTTCAGCTGAAATTTTGCCAAATGGTCCTGCAAAACCAATTGAAATTCCTCTCCCAGAGGTGTCATCACTGTTTATACATGATAATGCATTTATGCACTTGTCGGTGACATCCATAGAATATGTATATGTCATGGAAAGCATGTTATCAACCAATATAAAATGAGTGCATGTTTCAATTGTTTTACAGGAACATAACAGTGGATCAGGGGGTGCAAATGGAATTTCTGAATCTTTTTCAGTCAATAATACATATGATAAGTGATGTGAACACGTAAGTCCATTTTCCATTTATAATTCAGCACATGCATCATCAATAATAGCATCTATAGCATTTACACTCAGCAAAGAATAATCCTCATACGGATGTCTCATGGCCTCATACATGTTAAAATTGATCTTACTCTCCCCCACCTTCATTGATATGCTACCCTCTTTCATGCTAATGATAGTGTTAGCGGTCCTCAAGAAGGGTCTGCCCATTATCAAAGTAGATTCACTCATGGATTCTTTAGACATATCAAGAACATAAAAGTTAGCAGGGAAAACTAAGTCCTTCACTTTTACCAAAATGTCCTCAACTAGCCCATCCGGATACCTAATCGTTCTATCTGCTAGCTAGAGTACTACTGATGTGGGATTCAAATTTTTTACCCCTAAAGCTTGATAGACAGATTTTGGCATTGCATTAATCGTGGCCTCTAGATCTAGTAATGCCTATGGTTATTTTACATATAGTGCAAGGGATAGTAAAAGATCCAGGGTCTTGACATTTCACTAGGATTTGAGGTTTAAACAAGGCTGAAACATTGAAGCTTACTTGGACCTTTTCATTTGGCCTAAATTTTCTTTTATTGGTACAACGGTCCTTAAGATATTTAGCATATGTGGGGACTTTTTTCACTAACTCAAGCAATGGAATATTGACCTCTACTTTGCTAAACAAATCATAAACCTCCTTTTCACTTTTCTTTTCATCAAGTTTTTTACCCATTAAATATGAATTGGGAAAAGGGAGGTCATCAATGTTTACTTCTTTACCTTGGGATAATGTATAACCATGCTTGATTTCTTTCCATGAGGGTACTTCTCTTTTTAGTAGCAACTCATCTTCTTTGGCACTCTCACTTCTCTTTTCATTAGTTGTGGGATGTGACAATCCTTCATATTCACTAACCTCTTCTTCTTTCTCCTCTTCTTCCTCATCCTTAAACTTCACTTGCAACCCACTTCTCAAATTTATGGCATTTAATCCTTTGGGATTGATGACGGTATTCGACGGTATGGAGCCAATACTACTTGCTTGTTGTTCACTCATGTTGTTTAAGAGTTGAGTGATAAAGGAGTTCAAATTCTCTGCTTTTGTTTCCCATTGCTCCATCCTCTTTTCCAAAGAGGCATAGCTCGCGTCATTCTTTGAGGAATCCTTCTGAATCAATGAGGCTAATGAATTAAACTGGTTAGTTGTAGAAGCCTTCTCTTCCTTGAGTAAAACAAACATATTTTGAAGAAGCTGATTTGTATCCTCCTTAGGTGGCACACTCAAGGCTTGCTGATTGTTTGGTTGTATGTTGGAGCTAGATGGTCCAACTCCTCCATTTCTTTGAAATCTCTAGCCACTGGCTTCTTCACCCCTCCAACTAAACTTCAAGTTGGATTTCCACCCTTCATTATATGTGTTATGTGCATTATTGACCCACAAGTATGATTGTTTGTTGTATGTGTTATGGCTAGTGGGGATCCCATTTCTAGTTGGGTCTCCCTTGATATATTGCATATACGTCCTCAAACCAGCTTGGACACACACTTGTTATGTGCAATACTGAACCACAAGTCTCACAACTTGGAGTAGCTAAATCCATGGATGGCTAGGCTTTATTAGCATTCAAACTCTTCAACTCAGCAGTGATTAGAGACAACTACGATGTGACTTTGCTTTCCAAAGAATCAACCTTTGATTCTAGGGTCCATTTATGAGTACTTGATATTCCAATTTCATGGGCAGCCCTAGCGTCTCTTACACTATAGTGTTGGTGGCTCAAAGCCATCTTCTTTATAAGTTCCCAAGCTCCTTCAACCGTCAAATCTATCAATGATCCTCCAGCAACAGTATTTAACATTCCTTTTTCTTGACCTTTCAACCCATCATAAAAATACTGAACTATGGTATTTAATGGTGAGGGCATCGAGAAAGAAGATCTTGAAATTTATTCCAATAGTCGTATAATGACTCATCATGCTCTTGGCGTAAGGAATAGATCTTCTTCCTCATAGATGATGTTCTTGAGGCTGGAAAATATTTCTCCAAATATGCTTTCCTTAGATTACCCCAGCTCTGATAGGCATTGGCTACGTGCCTTGGAAGGCTCATGAACCATTCTCTTGCCTTTCCTTCCAATAATAAGTGCAATGTCTTCCATAGAACTTGGTTAAGCGAGGCTCCAACTGGTTTCATGCTCTATATATCATTGACAACAATTGCAGATGAATGTATGGGTCTTCTCCTGTCAAACCATGAAATTTTGGAAGAGAGTTAATTAACAATCCCTTAATTTCAAAATTCACATCGTAATTAAGGCAAGCAGCAGCAAATGGATCATAATTTACATCAGAGGTCGTGGCTTCCCTAATTGTCCTTCTTCTATTTTTATTTCCATTATTATCCCTATTCTCTCCTCTTCACTATTTCTTCTATTACCATTCCCCAGTTGATTTTCATTTATGTTCTGATTTTGGGGGTTAGGTTGATTCTCAGCCTTAATGTTTTCTATAGAAGAATTTCCTAAATTATCTATTTTCTCTACTCTACACTCTCCCACTTCTATGCCTAATTCTCTAACTACCTTGCCCTTCTCTTTTCTTCTGTAAGCCTTACATCTCTCCCTCAATGTTCTCTCAATCTCGGGATCGTAAGGTTCTAGCTAATTCTTTTTGGGCATACAAAGGAAAAATCAAGGCAAGAGCAAAATTAATACAACTCAAAACACACTTCAAAAATGAATGGAATAGGAGTGTGTAAGTGTATGAATGAGTATATATGAAAGATATGTATGATTGAAGTGTATGTATGTATTGAAAATGAAATGAAATAAGTGAATGAAGTGTGAAAAAGGGATTTTGGCCACGGCACAAATATAATTTTGTCACGGCGAATAGTACCCGAGAGGGTTAACAAGTGAGAAATCAGCTTGTTGGCCGCGGCGAAAATATATTTTGGTCACAGTAAAGAACACCTGAGAGGAATCTCTCATTCACAATACATATCTCGTGGTGAAACTCGAATTTAGTAGCAGTGCACTACACCCGAGAAGGTGTTTCTCTGTTGAATTCATGTGCATCGCGGCAAAAACAAAGATTGGTGACGGCGAATATGCAAAAACTATGCAGAATGCAGATGAAATCTAGTCTTCCTAAAATGCAGTGCTATGATATGCACAAGTTAAACCTAATATATGAACGAATGCAATGATAAAACAAAGACAAATGCAAAACAAGCAAATAAAATACACAATCTAGCAACTAATGGCACTTATCTCCCTGGCAACAGCGCCAATTTTTTGATCTAACTAAGCCACAAATTATAAAATCTTGTCATTGTCTAGCCTTGAAAATGGATCAAAAAAATATCTGTGATTTCCAAGGATTGCATAAGGTGCAACCCTAGGGTCGTTCTCTCCAGAGCTAATGCGTACCAAATAGATTCTAGCTTGTGCTTAAGTCCGCAATGCAAATGAAAAAAAAATTTCGGCTCAAAATTGCTATGTACCAAAAGCTTAAATACAAAATAAAACTTGTTTTTGGTATTTTTGAATTATGTGGAAGAAGCAAAACAAGATTGGAGTGAAAAAGTTTTTAATGGTGGATTCCCTTTTGAAAATGAATTAAGCCATCATAGTTCGCAAAAGATTAGGGAAAGTACTCATTTTTGCACTAAGTTTTGTAATCAATACCCCAACAACTCACTGGGTTAGGAATCCCATGTAATGAACTCCATTCCATGAAACCCTTTAAAAGCACTTAGTGTGTGCATGGAAATCGCAATGTGAAAAATTCAATCAACACATCATTGCCTCTAAAATCAAGCACAACCAGGAAGATTAAAGACAAAAATGAAGATTTAATTAAATAAGTAGATATGAGCTTCATTCTACCATGTCAATCACAAAACAAACTCAATACACAAATAATTCAAGTTTGGCTCGACTGAGACCAAGTATCTACGTACACATTACTAGTTCTAACTCATAATACAAGTAATCTATAACATAAATACATATTGAAAACAAATACTCCCCTTTTGGAACTTCAAACTCAGACCGTCTTCATCCTCAAGAGGAAAGGAGATGCTCAGCTACTCATGTGATGCCGAATAGATCTCCAAATGGATGATTGAAGGCACATGATGGATTGATGGTGAGATGAGGGTGAAGTTAGGGATTTAAGAGTAGAGAGGATGAGAGAAAATGAGTATGAGTGTGTTCTACCTCCTTCCACAATTTCCTCCTTTGACCTTAACCTAATTAGGTTATCTTAACCGTCCAGGGTTGGATCCAAGAAGGCGGGCCGGGTTTATTTTCCATTTGGAGCAAAATATGGTGCTGACGTGTGATATTCACCGCAGCAAACTTGAGGTTTCTCCGCAATAAACCTCTCCTGAGAGTTCATGGTATTCTGATTGAACTTTGGCCGCGATGAACTTCTCCAGAGATGTTTCCTCAAATCCTTGATCAGAGCTCCTGAAATGGAATAGCAAATATTTGAAGTATCATTTGCTCATGATGGAATTTAAGACACAATAATATCATTATTCATGGCAGATGCATCCAAAATTACACTAATCCAAATCAACAACTCTAATTCTCAAATTAAGCATAAGAAGGGTAATGGAGGGCTAAAATTGAATTAAAAACTCTGAAAATTCAAGTATGAAGGTAGTATAAATAAAGCTCAATCAAATGCTTTCTTCAGTCATCAATCATCTTTCCCTTACCCTTGCTTGAGTTTGCACCTATAATGGTTAGTTGGTGGAGAGTGAGATTTTTTGAAATCCCAATAGCAATACACACTAACTTCTATACATTACAAAACTTTATAAAGAAGTGTACGAACAAAGTAAATGATTTGCAACTCCTTATCATGCAAGGAGTGGTTCGCAACCAATTTCTCCTTCTAAATCCCTCTCTTTTTCACTTTAACTCTTAAGAACCCTAACTTTCAATATTCAAAAAGAGAGGTTTAATCAAGAAACTAATCCGATAGAAGTGTAGAAGAGGTTGCAAGGATCAAGAAAAGGTATAAATTTGGGTGGTAAAGCCTCTTACCTTATGTTTTCTTGAAGCTCTTCTTACTTTCCTCAAGCAAAAATGGCATCTTCTCTTCCCCCTTGGAGCTGCACAATTGCCGTCCAAAATGGCAAGGAAAGAGAAGAAAATCTTGTTTTAATTAATCTCTTCACAATGCATGAATGGCTAGGATTTTGTACGTCTTGCAAAAAAAGCTTGATCCAATGGCTTAGAACTCACCACCAACACACTTATTTGCTTGGCTCTCATTTGTCCACATAAAAGGTGTGTAACTAGTAGTTAGAAACTTGGTTAAATAAACCAAATTGGTTGCCATCCGATTACAACTTATACCGAAAAAATAACTTTATTCCGGTAACCTTTTTCTACTTTTATGGAGACCTTTTTATTTCTATTTTAATCTCCAAATATCACTTACTCATATGATAACCTATTTATCCCCGTAATATCGCTGGAAATCCTAAGTTTCAAGAGGTTACTTTTCCCTGTCGAAACACTGAAAATGGTCTACCGACAAACAATTATGTTTTAGGGCATGAAAAATTTCTAGAATTTTCACTGATACTCTAACCCTTTTCCTTTCCTCAAATTGCTCCTCGGAATGTCTGTAATTAATTTTCAAATAAAATTCCATTTTCTAGGATTTTCGGGTCTTTTTCCTCTGATCTGGGAAATATCCTTTATCATATTTTGGGTAATAATTTTATAAAATACTAGAAAATTCACTTTATTTTTCTATACCCTGAACTCAACTGTTTGAGGTATTCTAATACATCAAATAATTATTTTTGGCCACCATCCCTTTAAAATTCTCTAGACATAAATCTAGACCGAATTTCAAAAATCCGTTACACACCGTTTTGATCAATGAGTTCAGCTCTATCTCTTGGGTATATATAAATTTTTCTGATAGTTTGGTCAACTTTGACATTTGACTTTGACTTTGGACAAATGACCAAAATGCCCTTACACTTTTCCTTATTTACCATATTGCCCTCTTCCTTTTATCCTTCAAGTTTACAATTTTCTTTCAAAATTCCATTCTTGCCCTTTGTCTTTATGTTTAATGACATTTGGGTCCTTCCCATGAAGGTCACTCATCATTCCACTTCTCCAGGGGAAGCACAATTAACTTCGAAGTTCTTATAAGATTCAATCATTAGGGCTAGGTTGACTATAGTCTTTTCATCCATTACATTCCTATTTCTGTACTTTCCATCTTTGGACCTTAATTCAACCCATAACTACCGGTTTGGCATTTATTTCATATTACAAAAATATGCGGATATCATAGCTTTATCTCTGAGACTGAGGCAGAGAAATGTTTAAAAAAGGGATGTCAAGGATACATAATTTTCTTCTTGGTTGAAGTTGAAGTTAAAGAATCCCTTTGTTATATTCAAGTAGTTAGAGAATTTCCAGAGGAAATTAGTGGATTGCCTCCAAAGAGAGAAGTGGAGTTTACTATGACTTAGTACCGGGACAAATCCAATTTCCAAGATTCCATATAGATGGCTTCAAGTGAGATGATGGAGCTAAAGAAGCAGTAGAGAAGCTATTAGAAAAGGGGTTTATCAGACCCAGTTTTCACCCTGAGGAGCCCCATTTCTCTTTGTTAAAAAGAAAGACAAGAGTCTTAGGTTATGTATTGACTACCGTGAGCTGAATAAGGAGACAGTTAAGAACAAGTACTCGCTTCCCCAAATTGATGATTTTTTAGACTAGTTAAGTGGAGCCACAATATTCTCTAAGATTGATCTCAAATCAGGCTATCCTTAGCTCCGTATTATAGCTGAGAACATTTCCAAGATGGCTTTCTGAACTAGATAGAGCCACTATGAGTTTTTAGTGATGCTGTTTGGATTGATGAATGCCCTTGCAGTTTTCATGGACTACATGAATCGTGTTTTTTAGTAGTACGTATCTGTTTATCATAGTATTCATATATGACATTTTGTTATACTCCTTTAGAGGATCACAAAAGGCATATGAGAATAGTTATGGGAATTTTAAAAGAAAAGTATTTATACATTAAGCTTAGTAAGTGTGAGTTCTGACTATCAGAAGTAAAATTCCTAGGGCACGTAATCTCTCAGGAAGGAGTTGTAGTAGACTCAAGCAAGATAGAAGTAGAATTGAGAAGGGAATTGCCTTGGACAGTAACAAAAGTCAGAAGATTTCTGGGCCTAACGGATTATTACAGACGATTTATACATAACTTTTCTCAGATTGCCTTATCGCTGACTGAGCTCACTAGAAAGAACTAACCTTTTTCGTGGGATGAGAAATGCTAGGCCAGTTTCCAAGAGTTAAAAAGAAAGCTAACCTTAACCCCTGTACTAGTGATCCCTAATCCAAAGCAGACCTATGTGTACTATAGTGATGCTAGCAAGCACAGACTGGGATGTGTGTTAATGTTAGCAGGGTAGAGTAGTAGCTTATGCCTCAAGACAGTTAAAGTCTCATGAAGAAAACTATCCCACTCATGATTTAGTGCTACCACTGATAGTTTATGCTTTAAAGATATGGAGGCACTATTTATATGGAGCAACTATCGAGTTGTACTGTGATAACAAGAGTCTCAAGTATTTACAAGATCAAAAAGAGGTGAACTTGAGACAGACGCAATGGATGGAGTTGCACAAGGACTATGGCTACCAAATCAAGTATCATCCAGTTAAAGAAAACATAGTTGCTGATGCTTTAAGCAGAAAGACAGTGTAGGTGGTGATGTTGATGATAAAAGAGTAGAGGTTAATAGAGAATCTTCAAGATTGGGGAGTATTGAATTAGTTGCATAGAGAGCCTGACTGTATGGCACCACTCAGATTGGCAGTAATATGAGGAAGACATTAAAGAAGCTCAGAAAGGGGATCAATTTGCACAGAATATTGAGACCCAGATGAGTCAAAGGGGACCCAAAGAATTTAACAAGACCCCTGAGGGAATAGTGAGATTCAGAAACAGATATTATATCCATCCAAAAATTACTTTGAGGTAGAGAATACTAGATGAAGCCCATAGGAGCAAATACACTATTCGCCCTGGAATGACTAAAATGCACCATGAATTGAAATAGTTATTTTGGTGGCCTAGAATGAAGCGAGATATCACAGAATACGTGACTAGATGTCTCACTTTCCAGAAAGTGAAAATAAAGCATCAAAGGCCACCAGGAATGTTATAGATTCCTTCAATTCCAGAGTGAAAATAGGATAGTGTCACTATGGATTTCATAGTGGGTTTACTAGAATCAATGAAGTGTAATGCTATATGGGTGATAGTAGACAGAATGACAAAGTCTACCCATTTCCTGCTAATATATATAAATTGGCCATTGACAAAGCTACCAGAGACGTATATTAAGGAAATAGTTAGATTACATGGGTGGCCAAAGAACATAAATTCAGACCAAGACCCTAGTTTTGCTTCAAGATTTTAGAAGTCATTACAAGAGGCACTTGGAACAAGATTAAGTTTTAGCACTGCTTATCATCTGCAGATAGATGGACAATCAGAAAGAACAATTTAGATGCTCAAAGACATGTTGAGAGCGTGTGCTAGAACTAAAGGAAAACTGGAGTATATATTTACCATTAGATGAGTTCGCATATAATAATTGTTGTTACTCCAGTATACAAAGGCACCTTATGAACCCTTATATGGAATGAAATGTAGATCTCCTCTGTGTTAGATGGAGCTTATAGAAAGAAAGATGTACGGTCCAGAGCTAGTAGATCATACTGCTGCTAAGGTAGAAATGATTAAGAAGAAATTACAAGCTACACAGAGTCGACAAAAGAGCTATACCGATTAAAGAAGATGACCTTTGGAATTTGAAGCCAGAGATCATGTTTTCTCGGGTATCTCCAACAACAAGAGTAGGTTGATCTTTAAGGACAAAGAAGCTCAGTCCTAAGTATATTGGGTCGTTTTAAATATTAAATCGAGTGGTAACATATCTATTAGCCTTACCCCCAAATCTGAGTCTAATTCATAATGTCTTTCATGTTTCCCAGTTAAAGAAATATAATCTGAACCCAACACATGTTATAGAACGTGAAAATATTGCATTGCAAGATAATTTGTCATATGAAGTAGGGCCATCTTATATCATTGACCAAAAGATAAAGCAGCTCTGGAACCAAAATATCCCGATGATGAAAGTCATATGGCAAGGGTTAACATCTGAGGAAGCTACCTGGAAAAGAGAAGAGGACATGAAAAGAAAATATCCATAGCTATTTTTATAAGGTACGTAAATTTTGAGGACGAAATTTATTCTAAAGGGAGAAATGTAATATCCATGCTTTTACTATTAATTTAAATAAATGCTAAACTGGTAGTTATGAGATGAGTTAAGACCCAGAGATACGTAGTACAGAAAAAGAAGAGTTAATTGACAGGAAAGATCATGATCAATTTAATTTTAATGCATCAGAATTCATTACACATAAAGACCAAGGACAAGAGGGTGATTAGACATAAAAGCCAATGATAATAAAGTCATTAGACATTAAAGTTAATGATATAAAGGTCATTTAGACATAAAAGCCAAGGACATAAAGGTCATTAAGCTTAAAGATTAAGGGTAAGAATGGAATTTTGAAAGAAAAGTAAGGGCATTTTGGGAAATAAGGAAAATCCTAAGGATATTTTGGTCATTTGACAAACTTAAAAGTCAAATTTGACCAAAATATCATAAAAATTTATAGAGACCCAAAAGATAGAAAAAAATCTACTGATCAAAATGAGAGGAGTCAGATTTTTCAAATTTGGCTTAGAATGTTCTCTGGAGAATTTTAAAGATTAATAAATTTTTGGCATTTATAATTAGTTAAATATAATTATTTAAAGTTCGTAGAGGCCTCAAACATCTGAGTTCAAGGTAAGTAAAAATAGTATGAAATTTTTGGTATTTTATAAAGTTATTTTTCATAATATTAGAAAAGCGATTTTTTGGATAGGAAGGAAAATACTCGGAAAAACCCTGGAAATTGGGTTTTCTTTAAAAATTAATTAAAGGCATTCCATGAAGCAATTTGAGGAAAGGAAAAGGATAGGAAGACCAATGAAAATTCTAGAAATTTTTTATATCCTAAAACCCAGCTGCTTAGCGATAAGCCGTTATTAGTATTGTGACAGTGTAAAGTAACTCTGTGGAAACTTAAAGTTTTCAAGGGTGTTTTTATAATAATCATCTTTTCACTTTTTTTAGTTATATTTAGAGATTAAAAGAGAGATATAGATATCTCCAAACAAGTGGAAAAATTTACAGGAGCAAAGTTTTTTTGTCCATATAAGTTGTACGGGGATCAAGTAACTGGACTCCAATTCAGTTTGGTTGGTGTAACCAAGTCCCCAACCCTTTAGTTACTCCACTTTATCACCACCGATGAGAGACCAATAAGTGTTAGTGGTGGTGGAAGGTTTTGAGCCATTAGATCCATCAACTTCTGAGAAATTAAATCCTAGCCTTCCAACCATTTAACACAAGGAATTAAACCAGATTTTTACCCCTTTATTCAACCACTTTCACCGAAAGAACGAGAAGAGAAAGAAGAGGAGAGGACATCCTCCATTGTTGAGTTCAAGAGGAGAAAAAATTCAACAAAACTTTGAGGTAAAAGCTTCCTCCACCCAATCCTATACATATTCTTAATCCTTGCAACCTCCTCTACACTTCTAGTGGATTAGATTCTTGATTAAAGCCCTCTTTTTGGTGCTAAAAGTTAGGGTTCTTGAAGAGTGAAAATGAGAAAGAGAGGGATTTAGAGGAAAAGATTGGTTGTAAATCACTCCTTACATGATAAGGAGTTGATTGATGTATATATTGCTTTGGTTTGTTGTTTGTATGAATTTTTGGAATGAAGACTAAGGGGAGGAGCTGTCCAAATTGTGAATTGATGAGGAAGAAGTGTTCTTTTTGTAATACTCCTTACTTTACTTCTTTAGATTCATATTATATCATTATTGAACCACTCTTAGGCCTTACATAGCTTAAATTGACCAAACAAGTGAGTTTGAAAATTTCTTCCTGGGTTACTATTCATTTGGTCAATTTTGCAGATTTCTGGCCTAACTTTAAAAATTTGTAACTAATTCCACAAAACTCAAAATTGAGTGGTTCAAGTATCTAAATAAAGCTTATGAAGTCCTTTAAAGAGGAAAAATATCTTCTTGACCAATATCATGACAAATTACATGAATAAATACTGTTCATTTGGTCATTTTTCCATTTCCAGATTTTTCCTTCAACTTTAGAACATCATAACTTTTTATCTACACATCCAAATTTAGAAAATTTTGGATCCTTATAAAGCTTGGAATGTCTAGTATTTAACTGAAAAAATTTCACATCAATTGGACATCATTTGTTGCTTTCTACTGCTGCCTCAACTTTGCTATTTCATAAGGGCTTTGGACCTTTTTTTTAAACCATTTTATGAGCTTATAAATCCCCTTCCTTTGTTCTCATGACTAATTCTCCTAATAACTTAGCATGCTTGGTCCAATGTACAGCTCATACATCATTCATTGAAATGTAGGAGTTTAAAATACAATAGTCCAAAAGTATATATAACCAAATTAAACAACTTTCCCTTCGACTTGAAGTTTATACTTGAAACTTATCTTTTATGCCCTTGCCTTTATCTCCATAATTTGACCCTAAAAAGGTTTTATTATGGGAGAATGAGATTCATGGAATCCCAGTAGCAAATATCTCTAACTTAAGCATGCATCACTAACCTTACATCTTTACTTTTATACTTTGCCAAGGCATATCATCATCATTAGCATCTAACAATAATTGGCATGCTCATACATCATCCAACACAACATTAGCATGGAAATTACACAACCAACATTAATGATAATGTAAATGTAAAAGTTAGAGAATTCGCTACCTTATTTGCTTAGTCTCCCTTAATCTTTAATGGTTTCCTTGTTCACTTTGGAACTTTCTTCTTAGCTATTCAAACTCCTACAAATAATACAATGCATTCAGCATTAATGACAAGCCAACATCAAGCATGAAACCACTAAAACCTCTTCCCAAGCTTCCTTTGAACCTTAAGGGTCCTTAAACCCTTAACTTTGTAAAAATTGCTTCTATGCTTCCAAAATTCTTTTCTTACTTTCACCTTACACAATTTTTCATTCTAAAGCCAACGGAAGCATCAAAATCATGAAAATCAAACTCCTCATGAGAAAATGATTTTGATTATAAGGAATGTTATTCTCATTATTTTGATGCTTCCATTGGTTTAGAATTAAAAATTGTGTAAGGTGGAAGTGAGAAAATGATATGGGAAGCATTGGAATTTATTTTGACAAGTTTAAGAGCTTAGGGTCATTAAGGTTCAAGAGGAGGTTTTGCATAGTTTTGATGTGTTTTGAGGCTTGAGGATGGTTTAGGATTAATGTCCATTGCACAATATTGTATGTAGGAAAGTAAATTGCTAAGAAATCATTTTGAAAAGGCAACAAGGAAAGCTTGCAAGTGCGAGTCCAAGTTGGCAATCAAGGTAGCAAAAGCTACTAACTCTACACTAATAATAGCATAGATGATTATTTATGAAATTGTGCTTTTGGAATGACAAACTTGTGATGTTATGATATGTGATCATGTATGCAAAGTGTAAAAGTTTGTGAAATTCACATGTTCATGAGTAAGTTACTAAGTTTTGAATAATTGTCATGAATATTGGTGGATGTGTGAGTTCTTTTGCTATTGGGATTTCTTTGAAATCTTACTCTCCCCAACTAACCATTCCTAGATACAAGTTCAAGCAAGGGCAAAGGAAAGGTGACTGAAGAATAAGGGAGCATTATGTGATTATTTTAGTTGTTAGGTGTGCAATGTTGCATCATGTACATGTTTAATTGTTTTTGGACTTAATGTAATCTGTAAACCTCTACTTGATGAGAACATATATGAAAAAATACATGTAGAATTATGATGGATGAACAAGTTATAGTTGAACATGTTTAAAATCAACTTTTGGAAAGGTTAAAGTGAAAAGGGGGGTCCATAACCCTTGAAGAATCTTTTATTTTGAGCTATAGGTAAAAATAGTAAATTAAGTCCAGTTAAACTAAAATTTTCTAGAAAAATTGTTGATATGGTGAGCTTTAAAATGAGTCCAAGTTCACTGAATTTAGACATCTACATAAGAAGTTATGGTTTTCCAAAGTTAAGAGAAAAATCTGGAAAATTTGAACATGAAAATATGAACAGTGTAACTTCACGCAATAAACTATATTGATTGAGCAATTTTTTGGACAAATAAGTATTTTTTTTCCCTGTAGGAAATGTTATAAGCTTCATGTAGAAATTGTAACCATTCAATTTTGATATTTCTAGAATTAGTTATAATTTTCAAATTTGGGCTAGAAAATTGAAATTTTTGACCAAATGAATAGTAACCCGAGAATAATTTTGAAATTCCAATTCTTTGGTCATTTCAAGTTGTGTAAAGTCTAAAAGTGGTTCAATAATGATCTATTTTGAAGCTAATAAGGTAAAGCAAGGTGTGTTACAAATGGCAACCTCATATCCCTAATCATTACTTTCTCAATCCCTGAGTAGTCTTATCTTAGAAACGAAAACCCTTTCATTACAGTATGGTCATAAATTTCTCAGACTCACTCATTGAGAGGCCTAGTAATATCTCTCTACTAGTGCGAGAGACAAATCTCATCTTGATCATTCACATTCTTCCTCATGAAAAACCCCTAAACCCAATTATAACATTTATAATTACTCAGACAAATGTAACTTTTGACTAAGTCAAAACTCAGCGACTCCCATGTAGGAATCCAAGATTGTCTCAAGTCAAAAGGCGTTGTGATGCAGTTACATATGAGACAAACTTATGACTTAATCCATGCAGCTTTCTCATAGCAGTTCGGTCTAGCACCTTTGTTTTTACAAGTAATACTGCTCATATTTCTTCTTGGCTACCACTCAGACAACCGACCAGGGACATTTAGGATGATCTTTATAACTCGTCGAAGGATATTGTTATCATAATAAACATGTAAAAGCTCTGATGACAAAATGGAGAAAATATATTCAATATCAATTATGTTTAAGGTGCAATGATTGTCCCCTAGGACATAATTTCCAACAAGTAATACCTCCCACTAACACATCAATATTACTTTTAGTGAAGTCTAAAAAAATATTTCACCCCATCATAATATTCATCACTCATTCCTTTAGCATCTATCCAACTACGATCCATATATGACTTCATAAAGATGAAAGAGTTAATAGAATTTTAGCATCACGCCCTAAAGTAGTTAAGCTGAATAAAACCTAAAGCATGGTGTAACCCCATTATAGTTAGTTGTTATTTAGATATTTAATTAGTCAGAGAATAAAATAAATTAAAATTTAAAAAAAGAATCAAACATAGATTATTTATATATATATAAGGAAATCCCACCTAAAAATAATTAATTATATGTGTGAAAACTTATCTTATTATTAAAATAAGTAATACAAAATAATAATTATTATTATTTTTGTTTTTTAAAAAAATTATATATGCATATAACATTATTTTATTCAAAATAAGACCCTAATCCCACCTCTATATAAGACATCAATCCCTCACCTTAACCCTAAAACACAGCCGTTACAGTAACTCCACAATAGTGCCAACACTACAGTGCTCTACAGGTGCTCTTCTTTCTCCATATTTGTTCCAATATGTGTTCCCTTCTTTCTTGTTTGTCATTCTTCTCTTCCTTCATGACCATTTTTTCATTTCCCAAAAAAATAAAATAAATCCGTCTTATCTCCTGGTGAATAAAACACTCACTCATCAGTCATACCCAGCCATCTTTTCTAGCAGCAAGGTAAGGGTAGGTGCTTGTACAATTATGTGTAGGATACCTTCTTTATACCCATTGTCTTAGCTTTGATGTGTTTTATTCACTGTATGAAGGCAATTTCTATCAATACAAATGATTATATGAAACCATTTGTTTTCATGGGAAATGTGCTTCTTTAATGCACCATTGGTAGTTGTGGCTGAACTATTTTTTATTTATTTATTTTACTTGATTTTGCTATCATACTTGTATTCTTGGATTTGGTTAGATTTTATATGAATAAACTTAAAAGAGGAATCACTTTACCATAAACTTTTCACACGTTTTGTTTGTTTGAATTTGTGTGTTTTAAGTTATTTTTATTTATTTACTTTATTGTTTGAAAGAAAAAATAATTACATATATATAGTTTTTAGTGGCCGTACATGAAAAGGCTTGCGAGTGGTATTCCAATCTTTGAAAAATGTGGGGGCTTTGATGGGATGTACATACATATATGTATAAAGGAACATAGACTCAACCCCACAACCCCCTTTTTATTGTGCGTGTTTACTCCTTCTTAGTTCTTTTTTTAAAAAAAAGAAAAGTAATTGTTTCTTCTCATGTTTCTACTTTTGCATGGGAGAAGTGTATATATATCTATGTCACTATGTGTATGTGTGTATTCAAAAGCCTTACAACATTTCTTTAGCTGTGTACCTAACACACATTTTTTTCACTATTAAAAAAACAAAGAGAGGGAAGAAAGGAAAGGTTGATGCCCTCTGTGTGTGTGTGTGTGTGTGTAAATGTATGTGAGAGGGTGTAGGTGTGTGCAAGTGGCATGTAGAGGTGTTTGTGTGTGTGTTTTAAGTTTTTCTTATTATTTGAAAAGGAAAAAAATTATTATATGTGTGTCTATATATGTCAATTTATGTGTGCAAGCATGTGCATTTTGTTGAGAAAAAAAGTGCACTTTTGAGTGTATATAGGTGTGTGCACTTTTATTATTATTATTATTATTATTATTATTATTATTATTATTTCTTCATTCCTCTCAAATAACCTATAAAATAATATGTGTAATATCCACCTTTACTGTAAACTGAAATAGAGGCCAAACTAATAGTTATGAGATAAGATAAGGCCCATAAATAAAAGTACAGAAAGAGAAGATGTCAATGGACCAATGAGACCCTAGTCAATTTAGTCCTAAGGCTTTGAAATTACTAAGAATGTAAGCCAGGGACATAAATGTCATTACGTATAAAGACCAAGGGCAATATGGTCAATGGATAAAAAGGGTCAAACCAGTAGTCAAAAGTCAATTAGAGGCCACAGATAGAAAGTATGGAAAAAGTTTATGCGGATGGGCTAGATAACCCAAAGTCAAACCTGGCTCAACGAGAGAAATTTTATGAGAACTCCGTAGTTAAGCGTGCTCGTCCTGGAGTAATGTAAGGATGGGTGACTTCCTGGGAAGGACACAAAGGTCATTAGATAAAAGATCAAGGGCAAAAAAGTCAAGGGTAAAATGGAAATTACGAAAAGTTAGATAGTGTAAGGGCATTTTGGTTATTTGACAAAGTCAAAGTCAAAGTCAAAAAGTCAACTGTTGACCAAAATATCAGAAAAATTCACAGATACCTAAAAGATAGAGCAGAATTCACTGATTAACAGAGTTTCGACAAATTGGTGAAAATTGGCCTAGATTTTTATTTTGGACAATCTAGAGGGCATTTTGGGGAAAAGAAAAAGGGGCTAGAGTATAAGTGAAACATGTAGAAATATTTAAAGCCCTAAAAGTATTTTGCCTTCCAATTCACGTTTTGTGGGGTTTTGGACATGATAAAATAACCCTATTAATTTTGATGAGATCAAGGTGTATTTTGGGGATAATAATTTTTCCATATTCAAGAGGAAAATATGATGATTAAACGAGGAAGAAAATATCTCCAGAAAAGTAGAAAAAGATTTACCGGAATAATGTTATGTTTACCGGTAAAAATGTAATTGGTAAAAGTAACTGAATAGGATTCAATTTGGTTAGCCTAACCAAGTTTTAACCCCTTAGTTACACCCAATCATTACCACTTTTAGCTAACCAATGAGGAGTGGACATATGACAAAGAGATGGCTAAATTTCCACCTTTAGATTAAACTTAGTCATTAAGAATACATCCTAGCCTTTCATCCTTTTATGAAGCATTTTATAAAAGCCTTTTCCCTCATTTCTTCTCCATTTTGTCCGACCTTCTTGGCTGCAAAAGAGAAAAGAGAAGACGCCATTCCAAGAAAGAACAAGAGGAGAAAAGCTTAATAAAATCAAAGGTAAGAGATGAAAGCACTTGAACTTATACATAATTTTCATCCTTGT